>CAUDMG010003052.1:445000-542500 GCA_958450375.1 Homarus gammarus | reverse complement strand
GATAGTATAAGAGTATAAAAGAGAGGAAGATTTTGGTAGCGTGGCCGTGATAGTTATTTACACTTATCGTACACTTATCGTATCTTATACGTCAATACACATCTATTACGTTCTTAAAGGCGACTTGTCAAACACTGCTTCGTTACAACTCTTTATTAATTACGAACATGACATGGACACATTAATAACACCTTCTATTGAAAGTTACTAGGACATTATTACGTTACTAGACACTGATTCTCGGACACGAACATGAAATGAATACACTTCCCACATAAGTAACTCATCCCGTGGAAAGCTCTGACAAACACTCACGTGACCTAGGGGAGGCCTAGCAGGGAGACTGCTTAGCTGGAACACTGGTGTCGGGAGGGCGACTGCTTAGCTGGGACACTGGTGTCGGGTGGGCGACTGCTTAGCTGGGACACTGGTGTCGGGAGGGCGACTGCTTAGCTGGGACACCGGAGGGAAGTCGGGGAGGGAAGTCCTGCAAGACTCTCCTCCCATGAGCGGGACTCGGCTGTGGTGGACCTCCTCCTCCGATCCCTGTGTGTCTCTCTCTCTGACTCTGCGAAATTCCCTGAGGGAGGACTAGGACGTCCTATATATTGGGATGCGAGCCGTCAGGTTCAGCTGGTCGGGGGGGGGGGGGGGGCGGCGAAGGGTCTCCTTACATTTGACCTGGCCAATGTGAGGTCAGGTCTGGACTTTTCAGAAACTATCTGGGAAAGTCATCAGGTGGGGCCGTGTGTATATTGGGAGAGCAACCCTGAGAGTTCCCCTACACTTGACCTCCCTAATGTCGGGTCAGACTGGAGTTTCTGAGATGTAAGACGTACTTTCTGGAGAAGTCATCAGGTGGGGCCGTGTGACATGAGAGGCCCTGGTTGATTTGTGGCCCCTTGAGTTGGGCTCCGAGGGTTACATTTGACCTGGCTAATGTGAGGTCAGGTCCGGCCTTTGTTCAGAGAGTAGGTTATTGTATATTGAAAGAGAGTCGGCTGGTGTCTTCTTACATGTCTGCTGTGGTGACATGTCACACGGGAGGGGAGCTAGTTGATTTGTAACCCTGGTCAGCCGCAAGAGATACCCTATACTTTTGACCTCCCTAATGTCGGGTCAAGTCTGGCTTTCCTCGCCATGTAAGCTGTGGTCTGACAAACCATCACTACATATATATATATATATGCAAGTAAATCACTGTAGGTGCGCGTGATCTAGGTATATGCTGATAACCACAAGGAAAGAAGAAAACACGAAGTTCCCAAGCGCTTTCGTGTAATTCACATCTTCAGGGATGAGTACAGTCTGTACTCACCCCTGAAGATGTGAATTACACGAAAGCGCTTGGGAACTTCGTGTTTTCTTCTTTCCTTGTGGTTATCAGCATATATATATATATATATATATATATATATATGTATATATATATATATATATATATATATATATATATATATATATATATATATATATATATATATATATATATATATACTTCATTTTTAGTCCATATAACAGGTGGACTTTGAACATATAATAAGCGACCTCACCAGCCAGGCCTCGAGCCCTTGACCTACTAGGTGGGACTAGGGAGTGCTACTGATCAACCCACAAGGACACTAAAAAGCAGTCCTAGACTCTGTTATATTTCACACAAAGCCTGTTTATCGGCCTGATATATATATATATATATATATATATATATATATATATATATATATATATATATATATATATATATATATATATATAATATATATATATATATATATATATATATATATATATATATATATATATATATATATATATATATATATATATATATATATGTATATTTCATTAGCCCAATAAACAAGCGGACTTCTACATACAATCAACACCTCAACCCGCCAGGATTCGAACCCACGGGTTGAGGTGTTGATTATATATATATATATATATATATATATATATATATATATATATATATATATATATATATATATATATATATATATATATATATATATATATATATATATATATATATAAATTTTTGGTTTTGCCATTAGCAGCAGGTATGCACAGATTTTTGCCAGTTCCTACTCTGGAGCATCCAACATAGAACTGTCCATGAAAGCAGCACGGAAACACCAGGTTTAGGCCAACCATCTTTAGGGACTGTCCCTAACTTTTGTAGATGGTCATGGCAAAGCTCACTTTAACTGGGAACTGAAGTCTCTTGAACTCAAATGGCAGGTCAGTGGTGATGAGAGGTATCCTTGGTATAAAAACGTCCTCTCCTTTAGCAATTCCTGTCAGTATTGTAGCTTCCAGTACATGTGGCATCATGCTCTTCTTGTGAGCTACTCGTCTCTCATTTTGAGTATGATGTCTCGTTTCTCAAACTTTTGACCGACAATCAGGATGGCTACTTCATCAACTACAGGAGCATTGAATCTTCTTTCATGTTCTCTCTTAGGGGTCGTGTCTGCTTTGATCCTGACTTTGTACTCGTCAAAGGGCCTGTTTTCCAGGGCATTTTTAAATGACTGCACATACGTGTTGCTCTCATGCAGCATTTCTTGGATAGATATGACAATGTCATGTCTGACACCTGTCACGTGCCTGAGCGCTCGGGAACTCGCATAGCGTGAGGCATATGTTCACGCCTATATTTCACACAAGCTATTAACTTGTTAATTGTACTTATTATATTATTATTGTTCTTAGTTACTTAGGTTAATTGTATATTTATGTATGTTATTAATATGCATCATTGTCTTACTCTGTTAAGTCAAATCAAGAGTAGTATTTATTAATTATATAAACTATCCAGCAAATGACCTGGATCACGTGATATGAGACGCTCTCCTCCACGGCGTGCCCCACGCCTCCCCAGTAGCGAAAAACCGTGGCATAGGGTAGACGTGTCCATTCGTTCTCTAGCCTTGACCCTTCTCTAGTGCCTTGTCCAGTCTTCTGCAATGCCCTAGGAGTATCAGGTATTAGTGACACGTTTAGTTAGGCCTAGGAAGGGATCCTAGTGGTAAGGAATCTCCTGTTTGGTAGGAAATAATCATTTTGTAGTGATTGCTGTATATATATATTGTATGTCTATGTAATATAGTTATGTTAAGTAATATTAGTTTGGTCTAACTCCTCACGGTATATTTTCGCCCTTCCGGCATCACTCTTATTTTATTATACAATTACTTATTCCCTAAAATTCATGTTTGCTAGTCATTACTCCCTTTAGAACATAAATTGAATTAATTAATTATGTTCCCTTTTGTGATTCACTTATTTCAACTTGTTCATACTTATTCAAGTACATTTAGTTGAGTAGGTTTTTTGTGGGGATAATTATTGCCGTGTTCCCTATTTGTTCCTTTATTTGTTAATAACTTGGGGTAGGTTTCACTCCCCAAGTATAAAGGGTAGTGGGATCGCGACACACCTTGAATATTGCCACACCTAATAGTAGTCTGCTTTTCATGATCTCCCATGAAGTAGATTTGAAGGAACTTTGCCTGTTCATCTTCCAGTGGTACGAGGGATTCAGCTTTGTGATAGACTTGACCCTGGACTTTGAATGTTGGTATGTATCCGTGCTCTTTAACTACTCTGGTAGCTCCAAAGGATGTCATCTGGAAGTGTGAATTCTTCCCAGCATGAGAGTCTTCAATGGTTGTGGTGGTTTTTCCAAATTTGGCAATCGTACTTTCCCACGGGAGCAGCACAGTCCAGCATATTCTCCATTATACTTCTTTGCACTGTAGTGTTCACATTTCTTATTCATGTACCAATGACAACAGAGGGATATTTTTCATATTCTATCTTATTGTCATAATTAAATGCTGCTCTTGCAAGTGGAAGCCACTGTGTATTCTTTCTTAGAATTCTGGATCCCGCAGCTCTCTGTCTATTTGCATTCAAACAAATTTCATGCGCTTGATCATTTTCTAGAGAAGGCCTTTCTGCTGTTTGCTATCTGTCAACATTGAGACGGGATTCCCTTTCCTGATCTGTTTCCTGTGACCGACTGTCCGCTGTTCGCTTTCTGTTAGCATTAAGACGGGATTCCCTTTCCTGATCTGTTTCCTGTGACCGACTGTCCGCTGTTCGCTATGGATGGCTCATCCGCTAGGCCACGGTAAAACACCAGCCTCCGGGAGGCTCCACATTGTCTCACTGTTCAGTCCCCAAAACTTCTTCCATCAATAGTTCATTAACAGTGTATGTAAGTTCCACCATGTTTTTCACTGCAACGGTACAGAAAAGTATATTTTTTTACCATTAAACTGTTATTATTTTATTATCTAATCATCACTACATATAACATCATCCATCATCACTACATATAACACAATCCATCATCACTACATATAACATTATCCATCATCACTAAATATAACACCATCCATCATCACTACATATAACAACATCCATCATCACTACATATAACACCATCCATTATCATTACATGTAACACCATCCATCATCACTACACATAACACCATCCATCATCACTACATATAACACCACCTATCATCACTACATATAACACCACCCATCATTACTACACATAACATCATCCATCATCACAACATATAACAACATCCATCATCACTACATATAACACCACCCATCATCACAACATATAACAACATCCATCATCACTACATATAACACCACCCATCATTACTACACATAACATCATCCATCATCACAACATATAACAACATCCATCATCACTACATATAACACCACCCATCATCACAACATATAACAACATCCATCATCACTACATATAACATCATCCATCTCACTACATATAACACCATCCATCATCATCACTACATATAACACCATTCATCATCATTACTACATATAACACCATCACCACAGATCAATAAAGTAGTTTCCGAGATTCTCGTGCGGACACACACACACACAAACACACATACTTCTTTGTTATATATATATATATATATATATATATATATATATATATATAATATATATATATATATATATATATATATATATATATATATATATATATATATATACACATATATATAAATATAAACAACACCTCAACCCACCAGGATTCGAACCCACGGCCCACTAGCCCATGGCTGTGACCTGGGGACACTAAACGCTGGACCACCAGAATATTAAAAGCAGTTCTAGACCTTGTTATATTTTACACAACAAAGCCTGTTCAACGAGCTTATGGCGCCGTGAACCGGTCACAGTCATGGGCTAGTGGGCCGTGGGTTCGAATCGTGACGGGTTGAGGTGTTGATTGTATGTAGAAGTCAGCCTGCTATTGGGCTATTGAAATATATATGGATCCTCGTGTTTCGAAGCCGAATTTGGTAAAACGTTACTCTGACCACCTACGTGATACGGGTAGTCCCCATTAGAGGTTCATGGCGCCATAAGCTTGTTGAACAGGCTTTGTGTGAAATATAACAAAGTCTAGGACTGCTTTTAGTATTCTGGTGGTCCAGCGGTTAGAGTTCCCTGGTCACAGTCATGGGCTAGTGGGCCATGGGTTCGAATGTTCGAATCCTGGCGGGTTGAGGTGTTGAATGTATGTTCAAAGTCCGCGTGTTAAATGACTAAAAATGAAGTATATATATATATATATATATATATATATATATATATATATATACATATATATATATATATCCATGAACACTTGGGCCGTTCCGTTCGAAGAGGCTGTTAATCACACATCCACCACATTCAGTTATTCGTAAAAACGCCCACCAACATGACCACCCGTTTTCGCCCTCCGATTTCTCAATTCTTGGCAGGAGCGACTGTGAGACGGACCTCCTCATTAGGGAAGGATTACACCAGTATAAAGACTAGCCATCCATTTGTGATATGGCCTCTTGTGAATTGTTGTTTTTTCGTACTAAGGCTCGTCTGAATTATTTCACACTTCTTATTCCTGATTTTAGCTTTGTATGTAGGTCTCTCGTCATTTTTGTCGTTTTTAAATTGGATTTCTTTTTTTTTTTATCGTAGGTAAATTTTCGTATAATGTTATGTTTTTATTGTATATCACCTGAATATTTTAAAACTTTTTCAAAACTTTTGTTTTCTAGGCTCTGATGATGGAAAATGAATATTTCCGAAAAGTTAGCCATTAAAAGAAGCCTAACTTGGTCAAGATGTTTGTGTTTTCGCTGGTTCTCCTCTTCGTTATAAAACTACGCTTTCTACGTAACAAGTCCATTGCAGAAGTTATATATATATATATATATATATATATATATATATATATATATATATATATATATATATATATATATATATATATATATATATATATATATATATATGTGTGTGTGTGTGTGTGTGTGTGTGCAAGTAAATCACTGTAGGTGCGCGTGATCCAAGTATATGCTGATTATCACAAGGAAACAAGAAAACACGAAGTTCCCAAGCGCTTTCGTGTAATTCACATCTTCAGGGGAGAGTACATACTAATGTGGTGGTGATCCGTACTCCACCACGATGTTTGGCGACGGGGACGAGAGAGTGGCACCAAGGTGAAGGTTCGTCTCCGGCCGGCTTGATGATTCCCTGAGCAGCCATGGTGTCAATCTCTTGTCTAACTAGCTCCTTGTAGGCGTGAGGAATCAAACGCGGCGTGTGGATGGCAAAAGGTGTGGCACCATCCTTAAGATGAATCTTCATAGGTGGACCCACCATCGGCTTGAGTGGTGTGGATGCTAAAGATTTCTTCGTAACCAACACGTCAGCAAACTCCTTGAGATGGTAAGCTCTTGCCTCAAAAGGGGACGTGTTAGTAGAGATAGGAGTTCCTTCAACCTGTTGACATGGGAGACCTTTAAAATAGGTTTGGGGAATTCCTTGGAAATAATGGCCAACTCTTGACAATCGCCATATGATAAAAGCGGAGTCGGGATCCCATCATGAACATCAATCCGGGCTGAGCAAGACTGCTTACCAAAGGTAAGAGTAGCCCAGAAAGCTCCCAAAGCTGGAGCCATATTGGAACCATCAGCTGTCAGTTTCGTTGTCTGAGGAGGGGGCTGTAGGTTGCTCCGGGGTATTCCCAAACTCGCTAAGTGTTGTGGACCAATTACTGAGACGTCAGCACCGGTGTCAGGTAACATCTGAAGACTGGGTGACAAGTTACCGTGAGAAATGACGACACTGATGTGCTGGGGCGTCGTGCCTGTGGAACAATGTACACGACGGCAGGAACGACTGGACACAGCATCTTGATGCTTGCCAGAGGGAGGGGGCGTGCCAGCACTACCTGAGGATGACTTCTTGGATCCTTGGTGGTGTCCTTTCTGTGTCTTCTTACGACAACATTTGTCATAATGGCCCACACGACCACAAAGTCTGCACTGAACTTTGCTAGCAGGGCACTTGACTGTGTAAGCCAAGTGACCCTGGCGGTCGCAACTTCTGCACACGCTTTGAGCAGCTGGGCACTGGGAGGCATCATGCTGTCTCGTGCAGCTGTTACACAAAGCTGCTGCTGAAGGTGTAGCTGGAGGGTGAGGGGTGGGGTTAACTTGCTGCTTCTTACCCTTTCTGCATGAAGACACCGCCCTCACCTGGTCAGATTGTGAGCGTAAAGCTGAAGTCGCACACCTGGCGGCCTCGTACGCTCGACATATTGTAACAACATCTTGAAGGGAGGAAGTGGGGTCAAGTGAAATGTGACGGTGAACCAGCTCTTCATCTCGAATACCCGTTAAAATGATTGTCTTGAGCTGTGTCTCTACACAAACTTGAGCATTTCCAGGACAAATATCAACTTCCTCTGAACATCTTTTCAGTCTTACAAAAAATGCATCAAAAGATTCCCCATCAAGCTGCTTACATTGGAGGAGTTCACTTCTTCTAAGTGCTTCGTTGCGCTGTCCTTAACATGTTGCTGTAACTTGTCAAGCACGGCCTCTACAGTCAGAGTTGTCGTAGGAGGCACTTGAAGTGTGTGCTCGAGAGTACGTTGTCTCTAAGGACAAGCACATACTGTATGTATATTATGTATGTTGTATGTATACCATGTATGTACTCTTTATATACACATTATTTCTCTAGTCAGTAGCGTGTGGCAATGCCCCTGTTTCATGTTACCACACGCTTAGATAAATGTGCCTAGCGACATCTGGAAGCTGCTAGTATACCACTTACCACATGTCGCCCGAGAGGTCAGAGTGAGGTCAGTTGACCCTATAGGAGTGCAAGGACTACCTGCGCTTGTAAGCGCACCCCTGTATATTTCCTGATGAGACTTTCCAGACTTTTCGTGAGTGACGGCGACGGTGGACTGATTATGCTACAATGGTGGATCTCCAGAGCTTGCCACAGCCTAAACAGCTCATTCAGCTACGTATGTGCCTGTCTCTGGGAACGCAGCATGTGTTGGAGCATACGTTGCAAGTGCCCCCGATGACTTTGTTGTCTGTAGAGGAGGTACTGGATGTTCTAGAACGGCACATCAAAGGTCAGAGGAATGAAGCTCTCTGCAGGAGGGAAGTGTTTAGCTGTAGACAGATGGAGGGCGAGACTTTTGACGATTTCTATGTACGACTCAAGAGAGCCTCGGAAGAGATAGACATATGTCCAACGCCTCACCTCCCTCGACTCTTCCTCCTCTCTTAAGGATGTATTGACAGTATGTCGCTCCTATGAGGCTGCCAGGTGTGCTACCTCTGCCATCCGAGCTCCCCCTAAAGCCGTACGGGCTATGTCCCAATACAAGAAAGACAAGAAGTCTGCCCCAACGCCTATGCCCACCACACCCACGCCCTGCTCCCTTTGCAATAGCTGTGGTAGGCAGCAAGGAACACAGGTGTGTCCAGCTGCCGAGTCTACCTGTGACAGTTGTGACCGCAAGGGCCACTGGTCACTTACAGTACCGTGCCCAGCCAAACACGTCCAGTGCAATGTGTGTGGTCGTCTGGGCCACTACGACAAGTGTTGTCCGACCATCAAACCTAAGGGACAGCGTCGGCGGAAGCAGCAGCGCCCTTCCACCAGTGAGGGCCGCCCACAGTCGCCAAATCAGAGGCACGACGACCCTGGACAACGCCCGACCCAGATTAGGAAGGTGCACTCCCCCTCGCGTCCCAGGACCAAAGTTCCCCAGCACGTCAGCGTTATTGTGACCTACGGCAGTGTGTCATCCTGTCTCGAGATGCTGCCCGACACCGGCGCTGATGCTACAGTCATCGGCCCCCAGCATTTGCAATGCTGGGGGCTCTCTCCAAGCGATCTAGAACCGCCTCCCAAGGACCTCTGCGTCACGGCAGATGGTTCACAGATGGCCCCAGCCCTAGGTTCACTCTATGCACAGGTCACCTTTGGCATCAGGTCGTGTCAAGCCTGGATTGACGTGCATAATGGTGTCCCGACTCCTTTGCTCTCCTCCAGGCTTTGCCAAGGGTTGGCCATCATCTCCCAGGACTTCCCAACACCGATTCTCGAGGTAAAATACGCCAACAGTGTGCACGAAAGGAGCAGCAACTACCCTGCTGCCGCCCAACCCCTACCTCTGGCCAGTGACACCTCTCCTTCGGTAGTTGTCCCTGCTGATTCACGTCTCCACGCCCTGGCTCGCCTCCACGACAGTCACTGTGGAGCCGAGGCCACCAAACGGCGTGCAAGACAGACTGTGTTCCGGCCTGGCATCGACCCCGACATCTCCAAGTCTGTCCAGGCGTGTAAGCCCCGCCAAGTACTACAACCCAGCCAGCAGCAGGAACCCTTCATCAGTGACGACAACCCCACCCGCCCCTTTGAGTCTGTGTCGGCCGACTTTTTCTGTGTGTCAGGAGAGTCCTTCCTGGTTATCGTCGACCGTCTCTCTGGTTGGCCAGTTGTCATCAAGTGCGGTAATGATACAACATCTGCCGCCACCATCAGTAAGTTCCGCCACTACTTCCGTTACGTGGGCGTTCCTGCGCGCCTGCGAACCAATGGAGGGCCCCAGTTCACAAGCCGGGACTTTGCCGCGTTCCTCGACCGATGGGGAGTCCGGCATGTGTTGTCACCGCCTCATTACCCGCAGTCCAACGGCCATGCTGAGGCTGCTGTCAAATTCCTGAAGCACCTCATCCTCAAAGTGGCCCCTTCTGGGAGTATTGACTGCGAGGCCTTCGACCAGGGTCTCCTGGAGCTCCGCAACACACCCAATTACACCGGACGCTCCCCTGCCCAGGTCTTGTATGGACGCCCCCTCCATTTTTGTGTCCCTGCTAACCCTCAATCCTTCTCCAAGGAGTGGCAGGCCAAGACAAAGGATTGTGATCGCCGAGCCGCCGAACGTGTTCAAGACGTCGTCGCCCGCCACAACGACCACGCCCGTCCTTTCCCTAGGTTGAGTGTCGGCACCCAAGTCCATGTCCAAGACCCGACCTCCCTACGTTGGGACAAAGTGGGCTTAGTCATGGGTTTCGGCAGGTCACGGGACTACCAGGTGCAGTTACCCAGCGGTCGGGTGTGGTGGAGGAATCGCCGTTTCCTCTGCCCCGTAACGCATCCCATCCCGTTGACCCCTTCACCAGTGCTGAGTCCCACATTCCCCCCCCCCCCCCCCCCCAGTGATTAAGCCCCTCGACGCTCAGAACGGATCCACAGGAAAACGTCTGCTCAAGACTTTGCTATGAGCGTATAGGGGGGGGAGAGGTGTATGTATATTATGTATGTTGTATGTATACCATGTATGTACTCTAAATATACACATTATTTCTCTAGTCAGTTGCGTCTGGCAATGCCCCTGTTTCATGTTACCACACGCTTAGATAAATGTGCCTTGCGACCTCTGGAAGCTGCTAGTATACCACTTACCACATGTCGCCCGAGAGGTCAGAGTGAGGTCAGTTGACCCTATAGGAGTGTAAGGACTACCCGTGCTTGTAAGCGCACCCCTGTATATTTCCGTTAATAAGAACCTACACAACTCTACAGGTGTTTATGTTCGCTCCTGTAGTTAGAACCAAGTACCCAGAATGTCTCCACAAACGAAGCTGTATCATCTGTTTAGGCTGTGGTAAACTTGACAGGTCAACCATTGTTGCATAGTCTTGCCAACGTCGACGCCATTCCCGAAATATCTGATAAGAAGCGTCAGACTTCAGAGAGGGAGGCGTTTGTGCTGCAGCCTTTTGAGGAATTGTTGAACCGACTCTGGGAAATGAGGAACCAGTACCTCTAGTCGTATCAGCATTAGTAATAGCAGAAGAATCTTGTAGAGTAGATCGTTGTGGGAGGCTAACAGGGAAATCAAGACTTCAAATCTGGCTTGATCCTCTCTTCTTCTCAGGTCATCCTCACTTCTACGTGTATCTTCTAGCTCTCTGCGCCCTTGTTCATCTTCGTGGCGTCGTCTTTCAGACTCTTTGTACCGAATTTCTTCCTCTTCTCTCCTTGCAACATAGTCCTGGTGTCAAGAAGTTCCCATCCACTTAATCAGTTGAAGGAGATCTGTGGACGCAGGCACCGCAGGAGAGCTTGCTCGTGACGAACGAAGAGATTCTGTGGGTGATTGGGCATTGTCACTGTGGGGAGCGTAGGGCCTGAGTGTGGGTGGGGAGAGATCTCCCAAGCTTAAACTCATAACCCCATCGTCCAGGGTATCATTTTGATCCCTGTGAGACATGCTGACAGCTTCTGTACTCTATCTGTGCAAGAGACCGGGTCAACCCCTCGTAATCTATGCACAGAATTACAGAAGTCTAAAGTAATACACAAGAATTTAATATAAAGTGGGCCTGTGAGTGCGTGTGTGTGTATGGCTCGTTGCAGGGAGGCTTGGCGTGCTGCCAGACGTAGAGGCAGCTCGGCGCAAGTGCAACTGAACCGAAGTTGTCTTAATGGGCGCTGCTCAGTAACCCAATGACCGTAGGCGAGAGGGGACATACTGATGGGCGGCTCCCTCAGTCATCTGACTGCAGTTTGCACAGACAATTCTGATTAAAATACACAACACAGCACTTTACAGAACATTTCACTTCACAGCACAGCACTGTACACAGCATAGCACTTCACAACACTGTAAGTCCTGAGGCTTGTAGTCTGGCTGTAAATCCTTGGCGAAGCTGAAGACGAGACTCCATTAACACAGTCCGGCGGGAATTCTGAATTCACTCTGAATCTCACTGAGAAATCTCACTGCGCCATCTATGTTTGTCTTTGATACCCCCCAAATGTTCTACACTACTGAGGGTATAAGCAAACACTTGTTATCTTGAAAATAGGTTCTTATTCTCGTACCGGAGATATACAGAGGAACAATAGACAGTGGGCTTCCACACCATAAGGACTAGCGATCTCAACTCTCTGTATCACTCCGCGCTGGCATGTACAGATGCCAGCATTCACAAGCTGAATACATAATATGTAAATATGATAATTCACATACATAACATGGTGCACAATAAATGGAAATATTACATAGGATTAATACATGATCTGTAATACTTTACTATACATAATTAATAGAGTAATATAAGAATACACAGCTTAAGGTACTAATTCGTGTCCATATTATACATTCATCACCATCCATTTATCACCTGTCACCACCATGCATCCGTCACCCGTCACCACCATCCATTTATCACCTGTCACCACCAACCATCGTTCACCCGCAATCACAACCTCTTCACATGGCATTACCAGCCATCCATCACCCGTCACCACCATCCATTCTTCACCCGTCACCACCATTCATCTTTCACCTCTCACCATCATCCTTCCTCCACTCGCAGGGCCGGCCTTAAGCCAATTGGACCAATTGCTCCCAATTGGGCCCTGCGCCTTAGGGGGCCCGCGCTAGAGTAATCTACTCTCGGCTCGTCAAGTACACACAACAACACATTGCAATATATATGTAACACCACATTGCAGGTTCTACAAAGAACAGCAATTATTATAATTTTTTATGAATTTTTACAAAGTCGGTCGTGTTTATTTATACTGTTTATGTTTTGATTATTTTACTGTACCTGAATTAAATAATATGTTATTTACAGAACAGCATTAAAAATCATTTCTCTGAAAAAAATTAAAAAGACAAATATGTAAATAAACGTGTAACAGCTTTTAAATATCTATAAACCTACAGTATTTTCTTTTAACAGTATCATGTGATTAAATTACTATATTACATCTTTATGAACATGCACATCTCTGTTGCACAATATATAGTAGGCCTATATTCAGACTCAAGTATTTAAGTTTTACAAAAGGGGCCGGGGAATAGGGGTAAATTATCCCAAATGGGGTAAATCTATAAAGTTTGGTAATACATGCGACATGAGGGCCTCAGTTTCCTCGAGTTTAATCCGCATTGTTAAAAAACGTTTTCTTTGGTATGGTGACTAACCAAAGTTTCTAGAGGTCGTCAGATTTACTTTGTTTTCATCTTATGGTGTGAGTTTCCCTTCCGTCGAGTGTAAACACAGCTGACTGGATCTTACTACTAGCTGATTAATTTTGTTTCACGGACCCATTAATGAGGTAAGTTTTAGTGACCAAGATATAAACCATATATCTGAAATTTGAAGTCACTGAAGTCTATAATAGACTTTATTTATATTTCAATGATTCTACAGACCATGGCTGGGAACCTGGGGCCCACCAAAATTGTTCCCAATTGGGCCCCGCACCTCCTAAGGCCGGCCCTGTCCACTCGTTACCACCATTCATCCCTCACCTGGCTCTATCATCCTTCCTTCACTCGTTACCACCATCTATCCTTCACCCGTCACAACTACCAATCCTTCACCCGTCACTACCATCCATCCCTCACCTGTCACCACCACCCATCCTTCACTCGTTACCACCATCCATCCTTCACCCAGCACCACCATTCATCCCTCACCTGTCACCATCATCCTTCCTTCACTCCATCCTTCACCCGTCACCACCATCCATCCCTTATCCGTCACCACCACCCATCCTTCGCCTGTCACCACCATCCATCCCTCACCCATCACCACCACCCATCCTTCATATGTTACCACTACCCATCTTTCATCCTTCATCCGTCACCACCAGATCTTTTTTCAGGTGACTAGAGTTCCTAGTAACAAATTGGGTAGTGATGTATTGGTTGAGGCCGACTCACTCAATACATTTATATATATATATATATATATGGGTGGGGGGGGGGGGGGAGAAAGAGACAGACAGGCATTCGAACAGAAAATAACACACAACACACCTCGTAATTTTCTAGAAAACACCATCCCCCATCAAAGGTGCCCCATCGACGTTCCCATATTTCCCAGGTTGTGTTTACCCCTGTGTCGTCAAAGCTTAAATTGGTCAGTAGCCAGACGTTGATTGGTGATTTTTTGGGGGCACTACAAAACCTTGCAGCTCCGCCCTACAATTGTGAAGCCTTAACCACAAATTGACCGTTCACCTACAGCCAATACCGGTGGTGAACGATGGTCGTGTGCGTGTGGCCGGGGCTATTCGTAATGGTATGGGTTACTCTTGGTGGTCTAGGATACTCTTGGTCGTCTAGACTATCCCTTGTTGGCTCGAATATTCATGGTAACAAGGCTACTTATAGTGGTGGGACTATTCGTGATGGCATTTAGAGCTACTTATTAGGATCTAGTCTACTCGTAATCATCAAGGCTGCCCACATTTTCGCCTATTTGTAGTGTTTAAGGTTATATATAACAGTCAGGGACTACACGTAGTCCTTAGTGCTACTTGTAGGCCTCTCGTGATGGTCAGGACTACTTATGGTGGTTAGAGCTACTCGTAGGGTAGAGAGATAATCGTGATGGTCAGGAATAATCGTCGTTGCCAAATCTACTTTCTGTGACCAGTGTTGCTTGTAATCATTTAGATCCTCTAGGCTGATATTAAGAGTCAGGACTGAAATGAAAAACCAAAATTATGAGTAATATAGCCAAGGTCACGATTTTAACCAAAGTTAAAATTAATAATCGAAGCTACGATTGATAGCCAGAACTTCGTATAATAGCTGGGGCTGGGATTAGTAGCCAAGCAGTCAAACGTTGACTTGGAGCTGCTGCTACTCAGGATGACAATTGTTCAGACAGTGATGTTTACTTGCACTACCTTAGGCACCCTCAGATAACTGCAATTATATATGCTAATATGCCTTAATACTTACACTTCGTTGCTTACTACCTATACTTCCCCTGGCCATTCGACTAGAAGAAGGATATAAGAATATTGTTCGTCACCCCAGGACCAAGTTTTTCTTAGGAACTACACAACGGCTTTGGCTTTGGAACTTTGCAACACCGCTCCACACTGCCTATAATAATAATAATAATTTAATTTTGAGGGGGGCGAATTTCTGAAAAAAAATATTCGAAATGCCTAGAAATGTAAAAAAAATCACTTTTCTGCAATCTGAAGTATCATTTGACAGGAGTAATTTTATTGCTAATTGCTTGTTATTTTGTGCATTTGATAATTTATATTTACGCTTCATACTTTTATATTTTGTATCTCTTACTGGGTTTACTGACTATCTCTTAGAGCTATCATGGGTGCACCACTAGAGACCAGTCGTCCGCAACATTTATACTGTATACCAGCCGGTTACTTAACTGGCAAGTAATCAACAATGCTGCAGCTGTATTCTAGCAACATAAGTCAACAATGCATTCCACAGGATTGAATGAGCAATCAGAAATGCAGGATTATATTTACTTTAAGAAGAATTCTGATTACACTGGTCAACATAAAAAAAAAATTCTCATGGTTCTGGATCAAAACAGTCTGATTCTAGTGTAATTGTATGTGCTGAACTCAATTATGACATTCGTATAGCTGTATCAGGCTCAGTTTTCCAGAACCAGCATATCTATATATATAGTGTACCATGCTATTCATACAGTAATTTATATGCTCATTGGCTCCACTTATGCAATTATTTTGTCCTGATTTGTGCTCTTTTGTTTGTTTCAGTTTGCTGATTCATGATATTGCATATCTACACCTGCATGATTTGTAATTACTCTAAAATTAACAAAACATGGAACGTCGCAAGTGTGTGAACGGTGCTGAGAGTTTTTGCTACATATGTGGTGCCTTCACTCCTGGTAGCCTCAAGAAACCAATCACAAAAGCTGTTCGACTGAACTACAAAAGTTACTTCAAATGTCATTTGGGTGACCAAGACAAGAAATGGGCACCTCATGTAGCCTGTAAGTCTTGTGTTAACCACCTGAGCGAGTGGATGTGTGGTAAACGAAGTTCAGGAATGCCGTTTGCTGTCCCAATGATATGGCGTGAACCTAAAGACCACAGTAGTGACTGCTACTTCTGTCTCACAAATATTAAGGGAATAAAAATCAAGACACGAGGCAAGGTACAGTACCCCAATATTGCTTCTGCAATCCGACCAGTACCGCACAGTGCTGAACTTCCAGTCCCAAATCCACCGACTGAACAAGAATTGAGTGATTCCGATTCTACCTCTACCTCAATGGAAAACGACTACCAGGATGACTCTGAAAATACCAGGCCTAAACTATTTACTCAAGAAGCGCTTCATGATCTCATCAGGGACCTAAACTTGTCAAAAGAAAAGGCTGAAGTTTTGGGATCTAGACTAAAGCAGCGTAACCTGCTAGAAGATGGAGTGCATATCACTACAGCGCGTTACCGACATAGACAGCTGTCTGCATTTTTCAAGATGGCAAACAACCTTTGTTATTGCGAGGATGCAGTATCTCTCATGCAACAACTCTGCAAGTCTGAAACATACAAGACAGAGGATTGGAGGCTGTTTATAGACTCAGGAAAAGACTCTCTGAAAGCTGTTCTTTTACACAATGGCAATCGGCTTCCATCTGTCCCAATAGCACACGCAACAAAAATGACTGAGAGCTATGAAACAATGAAAATTCTGTTGGCCGCTATAGAGTATGAGAAACACCAGTGGAAGATATGTGGCGATCTCAAAGTCATCAGTTTACTACTGGGCCTTCAGAGTGGCTACACAAAGCACATGTGCTTTTTGTGCTTGTGGAACAGCAGAGCTGATGCAGAGCACTATGTGAGAAAGGATTGGCAGACAAGACCAAGAGATGCGCCTGGAAGGTTTAACTGTGCTCACAATCCGCTTGTAGATCCAGAAAAGATATTTTTGCCTCCACTGCATCTAAAGCTCGGTTTGGCTAAAAATTTCATCAAAGCTATGGATCAATTCGGTGCTGGGACTCTATACTTATCTCAGAAGCTAGGTGGTGTGGTTTCCGAAGCCAAGTTGAAAGCAGGTGTCTTGAATGGACCACAAATTCGTATACTAGTTAATGATAGCGAATTCACCAAAACATTGAACCCACTGGAGAAAAAAGCATGGGAATCATTTGTCAATGTGTCAAAGAATTTTTTTGGAAACTATCGTACTGACAACTACAAAGAAATCGTAACAACCATGCTTCAGAATTATCATGCATTTCAGTATTGCTAATTAGCAATACTGAAATGCAGGTTAAATTTAGCAATAAGTTTAAGTTAGAATTGTGTAGTTACATTAAATAAAATGGAACTAGTGGCACTAGCTAATTTGATGGTTCTACAGTATTATAAAAGGGAAAACAAAACTTTCATCAGTACAAAATAAGGTAATATAAAATAGTCTTTTAGCAATATAAAATAAATGATTCGCAATCGAAATACAGAAATGCAGGGAAAAATACTTTACGAAATGTTGCGATATACTGCATAGAACAAAAAAAAAACCCTACCTTATATGATAATTTTATATTTAAAATTATCTTTCAAATGTTGTATTAAGATATCAAATACATAGACAAAATATACAATCTAATGTGCGGCCTGTGGCTGGATATGATTTACAATTTCAGGAAAAGTTAGTTCAAATTTAGTGAGCTTTGAATAGTATTTGTTTTTTCATAAAAGGTATGCGCACTGAATGTCTGCTCACATCAGTACTGTACGTTGATCCAAACATTGAAAGAGCGATGAAAGTCCTTTCTCGAATATTTCCTCCATCCACTTACGCCTGCTTTTTATTTTTCTCCTCAAATATACGTAATTATAACAATCGGTTCACAAGAAGGTACTGCAGTGTGGCCGGTAGAGCTCACGACCACCTTTACTTCATAATCTAAAGTTTGGTATTAACTTACAGCTGGGTGGACTAGGGGTGCCCCGTGCACCCATAGTAGAAGAGTTGAACACTGTGACCACTCGGCCCCTTATCATTTAATACTTAATAGTAGCACTGACTATTTTCATCTCATCTGAGTTAATATTTATTGCATGTTATTTAATACTATTGCCTTAGACTTAACTCTCAAGATTATCACTAAGTAATGTACCACTTAATATCTAATGCTTAAAATTAAGTCATCATCACTCAAAAATCACTAATATTTAAGATACAATCCTTTTTACCACACATGTGGTGGGTACAAGAAATCATCCTCACGTCCAGTCACGACTGCGATAACGTCTCGTTCATACAACTTACTGTACTGTACATTGCTGGAGGCTGTACGTGACTTCTTGTTTATCTGCATATGTGTACTGACAAGTAGGATTGGCCATTGGGAGGGAGTTTGACAGAATACAACATGACTGTGCTCTCAAGAGAATTTTTAATGGTGAATTGGTGAGTATACAGATAGAAATCTAAACACGATTGAGAATACGTCCTTAATCTGTGTCACAGAAAGTGACGTAAACAACGTCGTTTGAACCAAAACAAAACAAAGCCTAAAGTAGTTGATAAACGTATAATTACGAGCAAAAATAAGATTACTATTAGCCTATATCAAATATTATGAGAGTATTATAATTTTATATACAGACTGAGCAGATGAAACGAACATAGCAGAGTTAATGGCTAGTTCTACGTAAACATTGATTAACAAATTAGAGATGCTTGTGGTCCATCTCAAAATCTAGAATTGTGGTCATTTGCGGAGTTAGGGAGGGCAGGGCGGTTCAGGCGAGGTAAAAAACTTTCGTTTTATATTTAGTCAGGCAAGGCGAAGGTTAAAGGTAATTAAAATATAATATATTACACTTAAAACTGTCCTGAAGACATACGCTGTAATTTTTCTGCGGCATCACATTAGTGTTGTGGTACTACTGCTACTACTACTACTACTACTACTACTTTTTTTTTTCTTTTTTTTAACGTGGCCTCCAGCCTCCCCCAATAGCCACACCTTCGCCACCATTTATTTACCTTAATATTCAATATCCTAATACATAAGAAGCTATCCTACCTGTGTTAAATTAGTTGAGCCGCAGATCTATGCCGCATTCAGTGACTGTAGCCTCATAGTCAATATCTGCAGCAGTTGTCGGAGTAGGGGCAGAAGCTCTCGTTCCCCTGAGGCAGAGCAAAGCCGACCGAAGGAGAGAGAAGGACAGTCGACATCTCATCCAGGCTGTGACATAACTTCTGGGCTGCTGCTTCTGTTCGGAGATCAACTCCGCGAGTCTGGCGTAAAAACATCTTGCACTTGGGCCCATCCCACCAGAGGTTGTGAACACTAGAGGGGTGAAGCTGCCTTGATCAACGTTTTGAATTCTCTCCCCATATGCCCTTCTCTTGTCGTTCTCGTTCCTCCTATGTGCAGCATCGAGAGCTAGGTTACGGTGACAAGTGGCCTTGGGATCAAAAATCCTGATGTCAAAGAAAGCTCGCTGTCCTCGTGTCCAGAATCCTCGAGCACTGAC
Organism: Homarus gammarus; assembly: GCA_958450375.1. Classification (NCBI taxonomy): domain Eukaryota; kingdom Metazoa; phylum Arthropoda; class Malacostraca; order Decapoda; family Nephropidae; genus Homarus; species Homarus gammarus. Next base: position 522,778 of record CAUDMG010003052.1, on the reverse strand, counting down.
GTCCACACGGGCTTCGTTAGATGTGTTTGAAGTCCTGAGTTGGAAGATCTCGCCATCCAATGGAAGGAGGGTCAGTTCTACCATGACGTCCCGGCAGATTTCCTTCAACATATTTGCTGTGAGATCCCTTACCTCGTCGTGCCTCATGCATATGAAGCCCCCCTTCTTGCAGACCATGGCGTGATCGCCATCATAGGAAGAGCCACACACGCATTGGGAGGGCAAACCATCTACTGGCCAACCGTACCTTAGAGCAATGGCATCTGTAAATTCTTGTTTGTTAAGGCTGAAACCATTTGCCCTTATCGGTAACGTAGTTAACCAGTTCGAGGCGCCCACCTCCTGCGCTATAGCTACTTTTTTTGTCAAATTTTCTGGAACCTGCAGCAATAGTTGCTGCAACATGTCATTTTGGCAGTGCTGCCGATCTGTTGTAATGGACCTACAGATCTTATTTACTTCGCTGGTGTCCACTTCCCCTGTTGCATTCTGGGCTATTATGTGGTCAGTGAGGGCTGCCGTGAGCTTAAGTGAATTTTGATGTTCAGTGTCAGCAATCTCCAAGTGTGCGGCCACCAAAGAAATGATTCGGGAGAGGACCCGCTTCATGACTGATTACACTCAGGACCGCTTCCTCGCCCCCCTAGCTCTTCAAATACTGGCAATAATACCACATCTATTTTGTCAGAGGACACACACAAAGGCTAAGCACAAAGAAAAAGTGGCAGCAATGAAGAGAAGATTGACAATGTGGCAGACTGGGGCCCTAGATGATCTCTTATGTGAAGCAAGAACACTGCAGGAGAGACTAAAATTTACGGGTGACGGAAAGCAAAACACCGATGACGTGGCAAGAAAATTTGGAAACAAAATGTGTGTGGGAAAAGTGTCTCTCGCGGTAAGATCTCTCACACAGGAATCCTCCGGTGGGGTGATGCCAATAAACAGAGAGACATTAAAACTATTGAAAGAGAAACATCCCCCTGCAAGCGAAGATGAAGGCATCAGGTTCCAGGGTGACTATATCCTACCAAATGCTGTCCTGTTCGAGAAAATAACAGGAGAGATGGTGTGGAAAAAGGCACTGAAGACTCGAGGAGGAGCCGGCTCTTCAGGTCTGGATGCAAACGGTTGGAGAGTCATCCTCAGCACAAACAAGTTTGGCCCTGTAGCAAGCGATCTCTGCACTGCCATTGCCGCCCTTGCAAGAAAGCTTGCATCCTCTCGCTGCCATCACCTCCAGGCCCTGACGGCCTGCCGCCTTATTCCTCTGGAAAAGAAACCAGGATGTAGACCTATAGGGGTGGGGGAAGTGCTGAGGCGGATCATCGGAAAGTGCATAATGGAGGTGGTAAAGGACGATGTCAGGGCAGCAGCAGGGAACCTACAAGTGTGTGCTGGCCACCAGGCTGGTGGGGAGGCGGCCATTCACGCCATGAGATTGATATTTGAGCAGCGTGATTGTGAGGCCGTTCTCCTGGTGGATGCTTCAAACGCATTCAACATACTTAACCGCAAGGCTGCACTGCACAACATCAAGATCAAGTGTCCAAGCTTTGCGATGTATGTTGAAAATGCGTATAGGAATCCTTCAGACCTCTACATAGTAAACAACAAGGCTCTACGAGGTGATACCATCCTACAGTCGACCGAGGGAACAACACAGGGGGACCCCGTTGCAATGGCAATGTATACAATTGGCCTATCAGTGCTCCAACAAGAAATAAAATTTGAAACAACTGGGGTCAAACAAGTGGCATATGCTGATGACCTTACAGGAGCAGGAAAAGTGGAGTGCATCAAAAAGTGGTGGGACCTGGTAACATCGCGAGGTCCACAAATAGGGTACCACCCAAACGCCAGCAAGTCCTTCCTCATCGTGAAGCCAGAACATTATGAACGGGCATTGGAGGTTTTTGGCGGAAGTGAGGTCAAAATATCTAAGGACGGCCAAAGACATCTAGGCGCAGTAATTGGCGCTACGGACTTCAAGACCGAGTACGTAGCTGGAAAGGTGAATGAGTGGGTTAGCGAAATCCAAGCTCTGTCTGAGATTGCTAACACAGAGCCACATGCGGCCTTTGCAGCATTCACCCATGGAGTCAAGCATCGCTGGAACTACCTGATGCGTACCATCCCTGAGATCGGACCCCTCCTCCACCCTCTGGAAGAAGCTATCAGTGTCAAATTCATTCCCAAACTAGTGAAACACCCTGACTTAACCCCAGCAGAAAGAACACTTCTTGCACTACTACTACTACTACTACTACAAATACTAAAAATAATAATAAAATTAATAATGATGATGATGATGATGATGATGATAATAATCTTGATTTCTCTTCAACACGTTCATTTAGTCTTAGATGATTTGAGTTTCAACTGCAGCAGTATATACTGTAATCACCTCAGAATTTGAATAGGACGGCAAACCAACATTCTTAGACAATATTATAGAAGGGTCAAACAATGGTTTCACTACCTCCATACACATAAAACCTAAGTAGTACATAGACAACCTACAAAATTAATTTCATCTATAAACTACACAGTAAAAAAAGAACACGGTAGTGTTATATAACAGTGGGGATGTTTGATCAATTTTAAGTCTGCAGTAATCGTAATTTAACATGAGGACAACATGGCGAAAAATTAATGGTTGATGGACAAATAGTATGAGAACTAATCGTAATGTTAACTAATAGTGGGTATGATTCAGTCAGTGCTATCATACATCTCAGTTATTATTGTGTAAAGTCAATGTGGCTGAACACCTGTTGACAGGAGGTGTGAGAGGTAATGGTGAGGCTAACTAATAGTAGGGTTAGCTAATGAATGAATCAGCTACTGCAGGTATCACTTTACGGATGATGAATCTAATAGATGAGTCAGCGAGTAGAAAAGTCAGTTTATGGAGATGTGAGTTAAGGGCTAATGTGCCAAAGGATGAGTCAGCCACCGAAGTAAGACGCGAACTAATGAATCATGTAATGAGCTGTTTTAAACAATGATTGAAACAAACAAGACTCATAGTGGCAAACTGGTATAGTCTTGGTTATAACACAAGTAGTACATTACATGAAGAAAATAAAGTGCAATAAGAAATATTATCAACGCAACATTAGACGTGAACTTAGAATACGTATGACAGTAAAGAACCAAAACAATGTACACAAACAAATATATTCCTGAAGCATATTATAGAAGTCGTAAATAAATAAACAGGTGATAGATTTCTGGGGGTCACGCAAGGAAGAAAGATCATGACAATTGGAAACGGTTATCAGACCGAAAAGGAGAAACAATCTAAAATTAATGTAGCTGTCAGTCACACACAACCTGGCCCTACCTAGATCACCAGCCGGGCACATAAATCATAGAGGACTCCGCCTGACAACGCCGATGAACACTTTCCCTTTTTTTCCTGCCTCTCCGTCCGCACTGACTTACAGCAACCACCCACCTACAAGGATGTTGTTGTCTGCACCACCCACCTACAAGGATGTTGCTGTCTGCACTACCCACCTACAAGAATGTTGTTGTCTACATCACCCACCTACAAGGATGTTGTTGTCTGCACCACCAACCTACAAGGATGTTGTTGCCTCCACCACCCACCTACAAGGATGTTGCTGTCTGCACTACCCACCTACAAGGATGTTGTTGTCTGCACCACTCACGTACAAGGATGCTATTGTCTGCATCACCCACCTACAACGATGTTGTTGCCTGAACCACCCACCTACAAGGATGTTGTTGCCTGCACCATCCACCTACAAGGATGTTGTTGTCTGCCGGCCAACTCAGGTACTACACGTCCACCCTCTGCAGTGGGAATCGGCAACCCACAGAACTAAGAGACAGGCACACCTCCCATTCAATCTGGGAATCACCCTCAACAGTACCAGTCATCTTAATTCTGTTGGTTGTAACACTTGTGAGTACGTTACCCCCGACTATTATAACTTTCTTTGACCTTCCTTTTTCACACCTAAGTGACCCTGAGTTTTTGCTGTTCCTTAATCAGTAACAATATCCCTACACTGATGATGCTAGTGTCGTTACCTGAGATATACTGCATCGTAAGTATTACACCCCCTTCACCCATGGTGTCGACACAATACTCCCTCATACTGACTCTGATGCCTTTCTACAAAACTCACTAGGTTACACCAACCCCAATTGCAACTATTATTTTACCGACTCTCCCGAGTTTAGCTCTAGTCTTCTACTATCTCATTCTTCTCCTTAATTAACCATAACATCAGCAGTATTCCCCTTCACATTGATACCTTTTTAGATCAGTGTATATCTTCTATTACCCACAAATTTGATGTACTTGGGTTCTGTGATACCAAACTCACTAAGGATATTGAACATTTGTATAACATTCCTAATTATAATATACACTGCGACAACACCTCACGACACAGTAGTGGTGTCGCATTGTATGTTGATATTAAATATATCACTTATGTAAAAGATAATTTTAAGGTTCAGGAGGAGTACATGGAAAGTGTTTTCACTGAATTACGTAACGACACACGAAATATCCTAGTAGGAGTAATCTACAGAAGACCTCACACTTATGTAAGGAACTTTCTTCATAAATTTTCGTAGCTTGTTTCTATCAAAAGTTCAGAGAGGAAACTTTGCTACATTACAGTAAATTTCAACCTTGACCTATTAAAATCAGAAACCGACACCTCAGTATTAGACCTTCTTGCTACCTGTCATTCTAAGCTCTTCTTCAACACTATAACGAATCCCACTAGAGTAACTGCCACCTCTGCCACTGTGACAGATCATATCTGGATTAACAACACTCCTAACAATCTTGCAAGTGGATTATTTATAAAAATATCTCAGATCACTTCCTAGCCCGAAGATCTGAAAAGTCTAAGTAGAGTCCCAGTAAAATAAAGGGACTACTGCGTCGACAACATGCTCCTTTTTGAAAAAAACTTAGTGAATGCTCAGTGGGATCTTGTCTATGCCTCCGACAACCATAACGTGAACTGCTGCAACTTCTCTTGCATCTTCAATTCTTGCTTTGATAAATGCTTCCCCTCAAGACAAAGTCAGTGAAAACTGTATCTAGTGACCAAAGCAAGGATAAAAGAAAAACACAAACTCCAAAGGAAATTTGCAAAAAGACCCATAACTTTCGGTGATGTTTACCGAAGTATCAGAAATAGAGTAACTCAAACATTTAGAAATGCCAGACAAAGCTATTATACAAAAAAGCGCCAATCAGCATCAGGAAGCTGTAAGAAAACCTGGAATATCATCCATTCTATTCAAAACAGGAACATTCATCCTACCTGCAAAACAGACAGCAAAATGAGCTGTTCTGATCCCCTGTCACAGGAGATGAATTATTGACAGAGTTGTAAAGGAACGAAATAAATTTACTTGAGTACTGTACTAAATTAACATTTTTGGGGTATATTCTTTTTATAATGTACTAAAATTTTCTAGTACTTTTACATTTACTTAACTATGATTTTATATTACTTTGACCCCAATACAATTCAAAAACAAATATCGTTAATCGTTACATGCCCCAAACATGCAAACAATGAGTTTAAATGTCTGTGGCAAACTAATAATATATTTTCAATTAATTAATTAATTATTAACCATAGTTAAAAAGTTTTGTGGGTTGAACCAGAAAGGGTACGATGTGGGGAGACATTACACGGTCACATACCTAGAAGTCTCGCGAGGTGAGGTGAAGTCAGGTCAGGTCAGATGGCAGTGGCCATAACAGCGAACTTTCACCTTTGATCTTCTTGTGTCCATTAGCACCTTGATGACCCACCTCACCTAGCCTACCCTCTCATCCCTTCCTCGTCCATCGAATCCCCTCTCTTCTCCCCCACCTTTCTGTTAGTCGTCAGTTGCTCTTTGTAAGCCTGTACCTAAAATGAATTTCAAAGAGTTTGTGATTCTTAATTGGTTTACATAATTCCGTCTTACATATGTAATGATTGATTGTCAGACCAAAGCTTACAGCCCAGAATTACGTCACGTATAACAGTAAGTACACTACAGACCTCGTGGTACCACCACATTCCGGGTTGACACACCTCAGGTCGCGCCCCACCCCGCTCGTGTGACCTCACGTCCTTCTGACCCGCCCCGCCTCGCTTGACCACAATAATCCCCAGTCTTTTGTCCCGTAAGCTATGTGTTGATGATGATGGTTAATATAAAGTAATATTGCAATGAATGCAGAGCTTCACTCAGTGTATTTTTATGCTACTATGATTTGTGATGTACTCTTTGACGCGTAGTGATAAATGATATTCAGTGTAGTGCGCAGAGCTTCACTCCCCTACCCAGCCTGATGAGAACATTGTGGTGACGGATATAATAGTTGCCAAACATTGACGTAACGTATAAAGTAAAAATTTTTTTTGCGAATGCACTTCCAACTAATCCATCATCCCTTTAGGATTGTTTCTCTGTCAAATGTCACACACAATACCGCCCATGACCCAGTCGGACTTCAACCACAGTACATACGAGGAGAGGAGAAGCAGCGTGATGAATGCAGCACGCAACCCACCACACACCACGTCACTTCTTTCAAGTCCTCCCTTGGTCTAGGATTAAGAAGATTTTATATTTTTCTACTTTAGGAAGTTAAAGAGTGTGGAATGCAGCGCCACACAGTGAACCCTGGTGAGCCCAGCCAGGGAGGGATTCACCACTGTGGAAGGTGTAAGACACGACGGTTTTTGGTCTCGCCGACACTAACGTACGGAGGGCGAGCCCTGGTCCGCGGAACCTGCCTTACGAGTCATCTAAGGAGACGACAGCCCAAGCAGTGGACCGGCCTTCATCCCGGCCGGAGGACGCCGACGGCAGATGAACAGAAAATCGTCTGGAATATGTTGAAAATGATGATGTACTGAGAAAAAAGGAAGATGGAACAGAAAATTCGTCTAGAAGATGTTGAAATGAGGCTCTAAATGTAGAGGAAGAATGCAGATGGGACAGAAAACTCGTCTGGAATAGTATAAAAACCAGGAGGAAGTAAGAAGTCAGAAGGTGTGGAGAAACGACCTACAAGGTGAGGTATTGAAGATAGATAAACGTGCTATGTGAAGTAACAAGGCAGAAGACGTGTATTGAAGAAAGAAGACAGAAGATGTGCTGCGCTGACATAAGAAGAAAGACGACGATGAAGAGGTGACCAACCCACTACAGCTGCTGTACTGCAGGCATCCCCTATTTTTCAGATACCAGCTGCATGGAAGACGTGAGCTATGCCGGACCCAACTAATGTACTGATGTTGTTGATGCTGTCGATGTGTAATACCCTAATATGCGAAGTAGGAACATTTTTTGTGTATTTTGAAGTATTTTCTCTGATTTTTGTTTATGTTTACTACAAAGAATGTCTTTTTATAGTCTCACTTTTTTCTATGAGTTCATTTGATCAATGTTTTGGACTATGAAACACGATGTTGTAGCCATATTACTGACTGAGATGAATTATTATTTTGACATGGGCTGATAAGGAGATGTAACACCTGTTGTTGTTTTGATTTGCAAGTTGTCTCGGATACAAATCTAGATATGAAGGATTTTTTCATTCTATGTTCACTTGCTATGTTTCCTTTTTCTCCTGGCATAGAAGCTTTGATCTTGGCGGGAGGTATAGTGAGCTTTGTCAGATCAAACTAGCGCCAGTAGAAAAACATGCACCTATGAGATTATTGTTTGTAAATGTGAGACTATGTTATCACTCCAGGGATTATCTTTGATACCACAAGTGATGTTGCTGTCTATATGTGACATTAGTCTCTGTGATGAAGCTTTGGTCTTGGCGGGAGGTGTAATGATTGATTGTCAGACCAAAGCTTACAGCCCAGAATTATGTCACATATAACAGCAAGTACACTACAGACCTCGTGGTACTACCACATTCCGGGTTGACACACCTCAGGTCGACCCTAGGGACTTGACCTCGCCCGCGAATGACGTGAGTTAGCCGGGTGACCTACAACCTCATCTAACCAAGACACCTGGGCAGGATCACACCTGCACACAGCTATCCAGATCAAACCAGTTTAGTGATAATTGGTTAGAGGTCAGAAGCCGGCTGGGCCGACCCCATATAAAGGCCCTAAAGTCCTTTCCACGGGGATTATTATTCTGATTCTGGTTGCCATTCAAGCATTCGAACATTACTCTGGAGATTCTCAGAGTCACGCTTGTCCTCTCCCCAGGTCGGGAGGGGGACTTCCCGACCAGACCCCAGCTAAGCAGAAGCCTCCCATAGGAGGCAGCCCAGCCAAGCATCCACTGGGCCTACGTCAGGGTACACGTGAGTCTTGTCAGAACGATTCCTAGGGTGAGTTACCTACTGTGGGAAGTGTATTCATTCAGGTGTGTCCGAGAGTCAGTGTCGAGTAACGTAAAACATAATGTGTTAGTACCTCGATATAATAGTGATATTGATGTGTCCATGTCATTGAGTGAATTAATAAATATTTGTATCGAAGAGGTGTTTAACAAGTTGTCCCTTTAAGAAGTAATATATGTGTATTGACATACGAGATAAGATAAGCGTATTGACGCTAAGTAAATAACATCCCAGCCACGCTACCAAGTTTCCTATCTTTACATCCTCCTCCCTGTTCCATTATACATATAATAGGGGGCTTTGAAGCTTGCTGAAAAGCCTATTTTTGGTGAGTGAGCAAAGCTAGTGCACTTGCTATTAGACCTCATAAGAGGAGGTGACCAGGCCAATTTTGACACATCTATATCAGTATAGGCTGCGACTAGTAGTTGAAGAAACTGGAAACAGAGAATTGGAATCTGTACATGCACTGTGTCACTGCTTGACTGAAAGTTAACTCACGTGTCCATTCCCTTCCCAAACCTACATCAGGAATTGCAGAGGGATGGAGCTGAAGGAAGGGCAGGATAATGCCTGCACTAGCTTCGCTGACTCACCAAAAATAGGCTTTTCAGCAAGCTTCAAAGCCCATAATTTAGTGAGCTGAGCTTTGCTAGTGCACTTGCTATATTCCATAGGAAGAGGGTGCTATGATTTAAGGCGAGCACCGAGCACACGGAGGACAATTTGAATTTTATTCTTAGATTAAGCAACATTAATTTGTTTTTTCTTGTGTGCTGTCAGTGGGTCAAGGTGAGAACCATTGCCATGAAGGGTGCATCTGAGACTTGGTGAGACAGGTATCTTGCTATGAAGCAGGAGGCCAATTTCCACTAACCCCCTTCCCGGACCTGTGAGATGGAGTGGGTTCTCAGCAAGGCCAGTGAAGCTGCTACACCCCGTATGTCGTTGGGACGTGGGGCCTTCCCAGGGTCAGCCTCCTCTATAAGCTGCCGCAACCTGTGTGCCAATCCTTTGACTGACAGCAGGCAGCCAGATCGAGGATGAACGAAGAGATGATGCTGGCTGGTGGTGTGATCAGCCGTAGCGAAGAGGTATTGGCGGAGAGTCCCGACCGGGCAGAGTCGGTTGTGCTCGCCCCCCACTTTCCATGCCGGAACCGCTACTGGCCTTAACCTGTGGTTCTCCAGCTTATTTTTCGCCAGGGAGGTGGGAGAAGGTGCCAGGGACACTGCAGATATCTCCTCGGGCGAAGGAGGTCCAGTGGTCGAACCTCGTGAGTACCTTGCGCCGGGAGGACCTGAAGTTCGTGGCCAGCGCTAGGAGGAAGAGGACCTTCTGTAGTAGGCAGTCCATTGACGTTCAGACAGTGAATGGATCCTGGGATGAGAGAGTTATCTGATTAATTCATGTCATGGTAAAACCTTCATAGTAACAAGAACATAGGAAAGACAGAAAATATTAGGACAGTGGCCCTCAGTCTAGGTTGTCAGTAGAGTTCACAAGAATGAAGGAGTAGTACTTACCAAGCCCAGAGGAGTGAGGACTTTCTACAAGGACCAGTGAAGGTACGGGGTGGTCTAGCCGGTGGTCTCTGGTGGAACAGGTCCCGCTTCAGCAGGGTAATCAGGGGGTCGGTGAGGGCAGCCAGGTGGAAAGAGAGAGTCGGGATAGACCTGCCTTGCTCGTGCGCTAGAGACAATAGGAACTCTAGAACTACACTTTTACTGGGCGTGGGAGCTCCCTGCTCCTTGAGGTATTGCTGGAAGGCATTCCAGCAGGGCTCATATTGTCGAGTAGTGGAGGGTCTTAGTCCTGACAAGATGCCCTCCACCACTCTTGGCGAATACATTCTGATCAGGGAGGAACGGAGAAACTGTATGCGTGCAAGTGAAGTGATCTCTGTAGACTGGCAAGGAGGGGATCGAAGAGGCAGGCGTTCCCAACATCAGTGGATGTGGACACCAGCCGAGTAGCTCTGAGAACTATGGCCAGTATGGGGCCAGGATGAGGACCTTCCCCTTGAAGCTGTGATGCTTATGGCAGACCCGTAGCAGGACCATGAAGCAAGGGGTTGGGAACAGGTAGATGTAGGTCCACCTGTTCCAGTCCTTTGTGAAAGCGTCTGGGCCTCCGTGTGGTGTCGGAGTCAACCGACGCAAGTAAGCCGGCAGCTGAGCGGATGTCTGAGAGGCAAAGAGGTCCACCTCCGGCTGACCCCCACCGCTCTATCAGTGACTGAAGCACATTCTGGCGTAGTGTCCACTCTACTGACATCCCCTTGAAGTGGGAGAGAGCGTCGGCCTAGCCGTTATCGATTCCCAGGACATGGCAAGCGGACAGGTGTGCCTTCTTGAAGATCTGCTCCGAGAGTGACCGCAATTGGTCTGAACGGGCCGTGCCCTGCCTGTTGAGGCAGAAATTGGCTGCTGTGCTGTCCATTTCGAAGCAGATGGCTTCGTATGGGAAGTCTGGTTGTCCTCCAAGAGTCTCCACACCACATACAGCTAACATACGTTGATGTGACTCGCCCTCCACTCGTCTATCCAGCCCCTGAACTGCTGGTGACCCTTGAAAGACTGGTACCCCCGCAACCTACGTCGGAGGCATCCGATGCTACGAAGAGGGTGGGTGCTGGTGGGATCCAGAGTATCCACCGGCGCAGGGCGTGGCGAGGCACCAAAGGACGACGAAGGGCGGACAAGTGAGGGGTCATGGGTCGTGCGAGATCCCTGGCTTCGACCGGGATGACCGTGTTGACCTCCCTGGTCAGACGATGAAGAAGTAGACGACCCAGGGGTACCACCTCTGCCACGTAATTGAGATAGCCTAGGAGTGTCTCTCACTGGCGGCGAGTGAAGCTGGCCGACCTTGAGGCGACAAAGAGGCACCGGAGTATTCGTCGTGCATTGTCTGGGGAGAGGTGGTGGGAAACCGTTGTGGTTTCCCACTCCCAGCCACACCAGTTGTTGTCATGGTGAGAGGGAGGACTTCGGGTGGTTGATTCTGAAGCCCATGCCCTCCACCGTGTTACCCTGGTGCTAGATTCGCCTTCTTCCTTGGACAAAGCCGAGACCAGTTAGTCGTCCAGGTACATGAGGAGGTTTCCTTTGCGGTGGGCGAGCTCCCTAGCCGAGATCCTCACGATTCCAGTGAAGACTCTTGGAGCTAGGGAGAGACCGAAGGGGAGCTGGGTAAATTGAAACACGTCCCCCTCCACCTAGAAGGACAGAAACTTCTTGAACCTCCTATGGATTAGGACGTGCCAGTAGGCATCTTCCAAGTGGATGGAAGCTAGCCAGGCCCCTTGTAAAGGCCTGGGACTTAGGGATAGAAATCCCTTGCCCGCCTAATCAGGATCTTATAAAAGGAAAGTCAAGAACCATGGTTTTCCAAGGGATAACAAACAACAGTTCGAAATTGATATCTCTTTACTATAAGAATAACACAAAAAGTCTGACACCATTCAAACAAATATCAAATAACAATTACGGGAGTCAAACAATTATGAGAATCAAACAATTAAGGGAGTCAAACAATTAAGGGAATCAAACAATTAATGGAATCAACAAATAATGGAATCAAATAATTAAGAAAATCAAACAATTACTGGAGTCAAACAATTATGGAGTCAAACAATTAATGGAATCAAACAGTTAGCAGATATTTCCTACGGCAGCGGCCCTGGGGAGGTCACTTAGCTTCCTCACTCGAGCGACGGCGGGTGATGTCTTGCTGCAAAGGAGAACTGGCCAGGTGCACAGAGGGTGTGGAGGAACTGGCGATGACGTGGCAGCCGCGGTAGTGGTTAGGGTAGGTGTCCGGAGATTGACAGTCGATTTGTGAAGGTCTGGGGAAACAGCCCACGAGTCCAGGACCTATGATGACATCACAACCAGAATTTGACGAACAGTGGGGAGGTGTAGCTGTACTGATGGCTGGGTAGTATCTGCCGGTGTCACGAAGCAGCAGCGACCTTCTCACCTCCGTCTACCCCCCCCCCCCCCAGAGTGGGGGACGCCAACAAGCAAGAGGGCGGCAAACAATCATCCTGCTCATTACCGCCCTTACATCCCTTGTTTGAGATGTAGGCGAACCTTAGCTACGGATGCCATTAAAAAATGGTAAGGCTTGTAAAATGGTTCAGGCGGCTGTAATCCACCACCAATCTTTCCCTGTTCGAGTCCTTCTTGGGGACAGTGAATAACCGAGACAGAAATATATGTCCTTCTGTCCTCTCCACTATCCCCTTTTGCAGCATCTACCATGATGAAAGCTGGTTGTGAGGCCAAACATTCCTGCAGGGCCTCCTCTGGGATCCGGGATGGGGTAAAGGGTGCCAGCCGTAAGGGGCCTTGCCACACTTCCGCATCCCAGTGTCTGAATGCCTACCGCCGAAGGTCCAGCCGAGCACTTACCGCATTATCCATCTGAGGGCGAAGAATAATGGCCAAGACGGAGGCAAGTCAAGAACCGAGGGTACATAGGGCCCCATAGACGCCGAATGCTGAGTCTGGGTGAAGGGAATTAGGGTTCTCGGCCAGTGCCTTCAAACCAGTGCCAAGTTGAGCCAGTCCTGCCTAAGTGGAGAAGGCGAGGGCCGCCTTCTACCTCTTCATGGCATCGTTGGCCAGGGTGGCCTGGGCTACCAGAGAGGTCTGCCATGGGAGAGAGGACTGGATTAATTTCGGAGCCCACAGGAACTCCAACTCGTCTGGCACCCGGTCATCCTGGGAGGATAAGACTAAAAAGGCCGGGGAGGGGGAGGTGATGGGGGAGCTGTTCCTTCCAGCTACCACCGTCCAGATCGACTGGAGGTCCAGGACCACTTTCTCCCATGGAAAGATGGCCTGGCCGGCTGCCCGGGCACACCTCCTACCATCCTGTGGCGTTGCCACTCGGTAAGGACCTGCAGTGGACAGTATGGAACACGAGACCTAATAGTCGAAGGCGTCCAGGGCAGCGACCGGGGACGTTCCTAACAGGGCTGGGACCACCTCCCTTCTCGACTGGCAGAGCTGCCGGAACTCAAAGTACTCCTAACCTAGTTGTCCGCCCGTCGTCGGACCTCTAGGTCGGAGTCGGGGAGAGAAAACTATGTCCTCCCCCTGCTTTACTTTCGAAAATACTGGCCAATTTCTCCTGGTACCAGTGAACACACCAGTCCCGTGGGACTCGAGCTCACTTATACGCCCCTGGCTGATGATGTCATCAGGTGACATAAAAGAGAGGGGAGAGCCCGTTGGTGCTTTCTCCTGACGAAGGCCTGGGCCTTGTAAGGGCTGGAGAGGTTGCTGAGGCCGACTCCTGGTCCTAGTCGGAGTAGTCAGGCATCCTCTGTGAGGACCCGGCCGTCCTTGGCTTGGAACCGGAACTCCGAGAACACTAATGGGTCCGGGGAGGGGGAGCGAGGGCGGTATCTCTGTATAACAAGATGTAAGGTGGAGGGGTCTTGGCCTGCTGCTGCTACAGCTGATGCGCTTCGAACCAGGAAGACAGACCCTCCAACATCTTCAGTGGCAGGGCTGGGGGGTGTGGGTGCTCTACCTGGGGTGGCCAACATTCTCCAGCTGCAACGTATGGGTGGCTGGGGACCTGCCTTGATGAAGTGATGGAGGAGGTAGAGGGGCCGTCCTCCCCAGCGGCACAGTGCAAGGTCATTTGGCAAGGGGGTAGGAGCCGTAGGAGGTCGGTAGGGGAGAAGTGTCCGTCATAGCTGAGCCACCAAACGAAGGGTGGGCTGCAGGGACAACCCAGCTGGGGTCCTGGTGGAGTCGCGGGGTTCGAGGACCCTCGCTTCCCCCTTGTAGCCACTGTCCAAGGAGACATGGGGCCGTGGTGCCTGTTGTAGAAGGACTTACCGAGACTCCAGGAGCGGTGACGGTGGCGACTGGAGGAGGAGTGAGAATTCAACTCCCGGAAGTGTAAGGGGGAGTGCTGTGGAGAGCTTAAAACCCTAGGGCGGGAAAAGGTGGGTTTCACTGAAGCTGACTGGGAAGCTGGAGGGGAGGGGACCCCGGCCTGGGGTCCTCAGTAGAGTGGAGAGCATACCATACAGCGACTCTGGTCGAACCTGTCGACGTCCACGAACGGGCCAGCCTGTCGGAATCTGTCCGAACACCTCCGGGCGAACAAATCTGCGAAAAAGAGAGCCCGGCAAACTGGCGTGAAAAAAAAAAAATTGGAAGACAGAGGGGAGGAAGGCAGATGGGAGAAGGACAGAGAACCCCCCCCCCCCCCCAAACCGACCAAAAAAAGCGGCCGCCACCCGTCCTAGAGCACACACAAGTCGAGAGGAAGGCGGGAGTAGGGTGGGAAAAGCGAAGCCTATCCGAGCAGCTTGAAGAGGAGGAATGAGCACTAGCTTGGAAACCACAGAACGTGGCTACCAGGAACGGCAAATGAGACAATAGCACTCACACGAGGAGGGACACCCTGGCGTGAAGCACCACACAAGAAGAAAAATTGGGGGGGGGGGGGTGGAGGGAGGCCCAAAACACGTGAACAGGGAAAATAAAAAAAGCTGTAACATGGCCAAAGCCAGGAGGGCACCTAACAAGCCAAACAACCCAAACCTAGGAAACAACACTCGCCCCTCCTAAATAACTAAGAAAAGAAAAGTCTGGCAAACTGCTGACATAAAAAATGCATAAATGGTGTGGAAGGAACAGACACAAACCATAATGAGAAGAAGAGGCTGAAGCAGGAACAGTGTCTGGAACGTCTGCTTAACAGCAGAAGGCCAGAACAAATGGACACATGAGTTAACTCTCAGTCAACAGTGACACGGTGCAAGTGCAGATTCCCATTCTCTGTTTCCAGTTTCTTCAACTGCTAGTTGCAGCCTATTCTGATATAGATGTGTTAAAGTTAGTCTTGTCACCTCCTAAGGGTGATATCTTATGAGGTCTAATTGCAAGTGCACTAGCAAAGCTCAGCTCACTAAAAAGCCTGTTTCTAGAAATATGTGAGACTGAGTGATATGTGGTGCAAAAAATTCAGCCACTCATCGATTAGAATCGAAGAGTGACGCCACCAAAGCCACACCCCCAATTAGAGTGGCAGTTCATGGTGAGTCTTAGTCAGACTCAGTTACTATGGAAGCAACAATCATCCACAAACTCCTCAACTGAAGAAGCTTTATAGCTACTTGGAAAGCTCAGGGGATGCAATGGAGCTACTGAGGTGTTTCCCGACATTATGTGACTTATCTCTGAAGCTTAACATCCCACTACCTACATCTGCTGCTTGTGAGCGCCTGTTTAGTCATGCCGGGCTTAGTATATATTATTTAATTGAATTATTACACCCCAGGGAACGACAAGCCGAGTCATAAAACTATGCGGTCGGACACTAATACATTGGTACTTGTGTCTTGCAGGACACGCTATGACTTCTGATGCGGTGACAACATTGATATGATTTAAGGACAATGGGAGTTAGCACCCACACCCACCAAAGCGTGGGTAGCGTACAATAATTAAATCTAAATTATTACGAATAAGTAGGTGGCGACAGATAGGAGTTAGTGACACTCCCTGTGGTAGGAGGTTCCTGACAGTGGGACAGTCAAGTTACTACAGTAATGTTGAAGGGTGTTAGCCTTGGGACAGTAACACGGGAAGTTTACGGGAAGAGAAGTGCGGGTCATCCCCTACCTCAAATACTTACCAGATTGGTCTTTATACTAACCTAATGCAAGCAGAGACATCATCATGTCTGCGGACCATAAGTCCACCTTCGACGATACTTGTGTGGATAAGAAGACGGAGATCATAGTGTTGGAAGGATATATTTTTTGCCCGTCTCCATCTCTGCAATGTATTATAACGAGAAGCTCGGCTGAACGCAAGAGTATTCTCTTTCGGTAGGTCATGTTGGGCTTATATTTAGGCCTAAGAGATCCTGAATGGACAGCCATAATTTTGAGAATTAGTTATTGATTAATCTTAATAGAATGATTAGGAAAGAAACATGTGAAATGATATGTGTCTTTTATTTTTATCTTTAGTTAACTATTTTTTTTATTTAATGTGGATTTTTTTTAATAATTGAGACAAAAAATATATTTCTTTTACATTTTACTTTTATTATTTGATTACCTTAAGAATAAAATGCTTTATTACTTCTACTTGAGTACATTGACATATGTAGACTTTTACTTATTCTTGAGTAACATTTGCCAATGTAACAATATTTTTACTTTAGTAACAAAGTCCAGTACTTTTTACAACTCTGATTATTGACCATCATGAAAATGTCCAAAGATGCAACAGCGGACGACGACAATATACCAATGAGCATTATTAAGAAAGTAGCCCACTTATTACTACCTGTTCTCCTACACATTTGTAACTCCTCCTTCACTAGTGGTGTCTTTCCGGATAAACTGAAAATTGCTAAAGTTCACCCAACATATAAAAAATCTGGGGACAAAGGTCTTTTCAAGAATTACCGCCCCATATAAGTCCTCTCAGCCTTAAGTTAGATATTGGAGAAGCTAGCATGTACTGTAGTAAACTAAATTTGTCTGCAGTGTCAATAACATCCTTACAGACTCTCAATTTGGATTTACAGCTAGATTTGCTAGAAGGTTAACTGAGAGTACACTGCTCCCCTTTACTAATAACATATTAAACTCCTTTGATGACAGTCAGTTCACAGTCGGTATATTCCTTTGATACTGTCGACCATACCATCGTGCTTGCAACGCTTGAACATTACGGCATTAGGTTTACCTCATTTCTGTCTAATAGGAAGCAGTATGTCTGCTATAATAATCATCAATCTGACTCCTCGCAAATTTTGTATGGCGTCCCTCAAGGCACCATTCTTGGTCCTGTACTGTTTTTGTTGTACATAAACGATATAGTCCACTCCAGCATACTAATAAAATGCAATTTATTTGCAGACGATAGTAATCTCTATGCCAGCAACTCAGACCTCCATTCCTTGATGATAACTATGAACACTGAATTGACTCAAGTCAGGACCTGGGTAATACGTAATAAACTGACCATAAACCTTAAAAATGAAAACTTTATATTTTTTTTTCATAAGGAAAAACTTACCCCCAGATTTGGACCCCCTGTATCTTGGTAATACAGTCCTCAAACGTGAACAAAATACTAAATTCCTTGGGGTTATTGTTGATGAGAAAATTAGCTGGAGAAACCACATACAAGCCATTCACAGTAAATTTAATAAACAGTGCGGTATCATTTATCACACTCGGCAGTCACTCACTCTTACAGCAATGAAAGAAATCTATTATGATCTTGTTTACCAACACCTGATACACTGTCACACACTAAGGGGGGCCTGTAGCTCTTCAAAAACACAACCCCTGATTACTGCACAAAAGAGAGTTGTGTGGATACGAACTACTTGAAGAAAACTGATCACACTAACGAACAATTTGCTGAATTAAAAATGTTAAAATTCGAGGATATTAACACCTACTGCCATTTGTTTACAAATCTGTCAGTCACTTGCTCGACAATAATTATTTCCAGTTCCGGAATAACCAGAGACATAACTTAGGACACCCAGTGCTACTAAGGTCACCCCCCAGGCTCTCCTCTCAGTCCCAGACCTCCATAAAATATCATGGTGTGAAGGTGTGAAACAACTTACCCAAACCCATCCGAGCAAAGACTATGTTTCCTTCCTTTAAATCATCTCTTAAAAAAAATCTATTGACTAAATATTGATAACTGTGGTAACATTCTGATATGCTCCTACCACCACCATGCGATGTGTAATATTGCAGATGATACTAAATGTTACATAATACTTCCTTGAGATAAGTGAACAGTATATATCAGGTGCCTTCAAGAGAGCTCAGGTTCTCAACTGGTTTAGCCATGTTAACATTTTGATTTTTATCGACTCTGTATCTGTGTTCTTCTGGCTAAATATACTGTCTCAGTATTAATATCAATACCACCACCTACCTACAAGAATATTGTTGTGTGCATCACCCACCTACAAGGATGTTGTCTGCACTACTCACCTAAAAGGATATTGTTGTCTGCACCACCAACCTACAAGGATGTTGTCTGCACTACCCACCTACAAGGATGTTGCTGTCTGCATCACCCACCTACAAGGGTGTTGTTGTCTGCTCTACCCACGTACAAAGATGTTGTTGTCTGCACCACCCATCTACAAAAATGTTGTTGTCTGCACCATCCACTTACAAGGATGTTGTTGTCTGCTCTACCCACCTACAAGAATGTTGTTGTTTGCACCACCCACCTACAAGGGTGTTGTTGTCTGCTCTACCCTCGTACAAAGATGTTGTTGTCTGCACCACCCCCTACAATGATGTTGTTAACTGCCCTACCTACCTACCTACATTAGCCATTAGGAATATATCTGCACGATCCCCCGAAGAAGCAATCTATAATGCTTATTATCCATATACAGAAACCATTAGCAAATTTATGAATTATTAACAACCTACCGCACACACTTAAAACAAATCGTCAGAACTACTGCCATCTTTATCCCTTTCTCAATCATGCAGAAGTAATGTTACTCACCTCAGGCACCACAATAAACTCTAGAAGTAATATTACTCGCCTCAGGTAACAAAAGAACCTCTAGAAGTAATGTTACTTGCGTCAGGCAACAAAAGAACGTATAGAAGTAGCACTACTCGCCTCAGGCAGCAAAAGAACCTCTAGAAATAATGTTACTATCCTCACGCAACAAAAAAACCTCTAGAAGTAACACTACTCTCCCCAGGCAACAAAAGAACATCTAGAAGTAATGCTTCTAGCCTCGGGCAACAAAAGAACCTCAAGAAGCAATGTTACTCACTACAGTCAGCAAACGAACCTCTAGAAGTAATGCTACTTGCCTCAAGCAACAAAAGAACCTCTAGAATTATTACTCGACTCATGCAACAAAAGAACCTTTTGAGGTAATGTTATTCGCCCCAGTCAACAAAAGAACCTTTAGAGATAATGTTACTCGCCTCAGTCAACAAAAGAATCTTCAGAGGTGTCACGTGCCTAAGCGCTCGGGAACTCCCATGGCGTGAGGCATATGTTCACGCCTCTATTTCACACAAGCTATTAACTTGTTAATTGTACTTATTATATTATTATTGTTCTTAGTTACTTAGGTTAATTGTATATTTATGTATGTTATTAATATGCATCATTGTCTTACTCTGTTAAGTCAACTCAAGAGTAGTATTAATTAATTGTATAAAATATCTAGCAAATGTCCTGGATCACGTGATATGAGACGCTCTCCTCCCCGCGTGGGCACGCTTCCCCAGTAGCGAAAAACCGTGGCATATGGTAGACGTGTCCATTCGTTCTCTAGCCTTGACCCTTGTCTAGTGCCTTGTCCAGTCTTCTGCAATGCCCTAGGGGTATCAGGTATTAGTGACACGTTTAGTTAGGCCTAGGAAGGGATCCTAGTGGTAAGGAATCTCCTGTTTGGTAGGAATAATCATTTTGTAGTGATTGTTGTATATATATATTTCGTATGTCTGTGTAATATAGTAATGTTAAGTAGTATTAGTTTGGTCTAACTCCTTACGGTATATTTTCGCCCTTCCTGCATCGCTCTTATTTCATTATACAATTACTTATTCCCTTAAATTCATGTTTGCTCGTCATTACTCCCTTTAGAACATAAATTGAATTAATTAATTATCTTCCCTTTTGTGACTTACTTATTTCAACTTGTTCATACTTATTCAAGTACATTTAGTTGAGTAGGTTTTTGGTGGGGATAATTATTGCCGTGTTCCCTATTTGTTCCTTTATTTGTTAATAACTTGGGGTAGGTTTCACTCCCCAAGTATAAAGGGTAGTGGGATCGCGACAGAGGTAATGTTACTCGCCTCTGTCAACAAAAGAACCTTTAGAAGTAATGTTACTCACCTCAGTCAACAAAAGAACCTTTAGAGGTAATGTTACTCGCCTCAGTCAACAAAAGAACATCTAAAAGTATCACTACTTGCCTCAGTCAACAAAAGAACCTTTACAGGTAATGTTACTCGCCTCAGTCAACAAAAGAAAATTTTGAGGTAATTTTTTTCGCCTCAGTCAACAAAAGAACCTTTAGAGGTAATTTGACTCGCCTCAGTCAACAAAAGAACCCATAGAGGTAATTTTACTCGCCTCAGGCAACAAAATAACTTTTAGAAGTAATGTTACTCGTCTCAGGCAATGCAGGAACCTCCACCAGTTGCGTTGCTGTCCTCAGTTAAACATAGGTTAAAAAGTGAGGGTCAAGCATCTCAACTTATGTAATGTAGTATATTGTGAACTGAATTCTATTTGAATAATGAGTGAATATAACGTCATAAGGATCAAGGATGATGAATATAATTGAGGGAAGAACTGTGACGAAATACAAAAGTAGAAAGATTTTTTTTCAAAAAAGCCAATGTTAAATTCAAAGGAGGATATATATTGTGGTTATTTTAAGAAAATATTTATAGAGGGATATTTATCTTCGATGTTTTCAATTAAATAAATTCAGTGTTCTTCTTAACTATCAGAAGTTATTTATACTTCCCTTCTGAAGGGTTATAGCTTTCAAGTGTCGTAGTTACAGATGCAGAACTGTGTACAAGTGACAGTGGCGGGTGGAACCTTGAAGCTTGAGGATTAGAGTGACTGTAAGGGCCGCTGGGAACACTGATGTCCCCCTCACATGCATAAAGATAAAAAAGAGTCAAAGGCACTCTCATAATGGGAAAATAGTAAAGCTGCAGTATAATATTAACCAGTCCATGGGTGCGGTAAGAGATGAGATCTTAAAGAAAAGGAAATGTTGAGAGGCTTCTGAAATAACAATAACACTGCCAAATTATTCCCTCCTATGAGAGGAGAGAAGGGAGGTATCGAGTGAGACAGGCTGGAAAAAACCTTCACTGTGTCTTAGAGAAGACATCATCTCTATGAAGGAGTGGTGGGCAGGACATTTGTTTATGATAAATTCTAAGACTTCACGAATATCTGAGGTGAAAGGGAAGTACCCATACAGTACATTTATTATTATTATTATTATTATCATTATTATTATCATTATTATTATTATTGTTATTATTATAATTATTATAATTATTATTATTATTATTAGTATTAGTATTAGTATTATTATTATTAAATTTATTTTACTTTTGCTCTTCTTCTTGTTCATCAAAATGAAAATCTTTATTTTATTTTAATATCATGTTCTATCCCTGCCCCGGGTCTAGGACAACTGGCCGCCGCCATCTGGCCGCAGCCCATGAAGTACCTAACCAAACCTAACTTAACCTAACCTAACCTAACCTAACCTAACCTAACCTGCCTTGAGAGCGCAAAATTAGGCGTTTGCAGTTTACCCCCAGTCCGCGGCGGCCAGATGGCGGCGGCCAGTTGTCCCATTCCCCCCTGCCCCTGTTATAAGCTTCCTTAAATCCTCTTTGAGTTTGTCCATTGATTTTCTTTTTAGTTTCAAGTTTTAGCCTCACTAAACTCATAACTGGGACGTGATTTGACCATAATCTGCCCCTGGATAGGTCTTTGATGCCTGATAATGTTATTTACATTGTCTTGGGGTGATATCTGTATATAATGATGCCTTGGATGATGTTTTAACCATATGCTTGCAAATATCATCTTAATTTCCGTACTAAGTCAATTAATATTTCTCCTCTCTCATTACTATTACCCAAACCTTGTAGTCCTATTTCTGTTGCTTCTTTCCCTTTCCTAACACTTGCATTAAAATCACCCATTACAATCAGACATTCATTAAACTTCACATTGTGATTTTTTTCTTTAAATATTCATGAAACTTTCCTAAGACTACTCCCCTACTATCATTTGTTGGTGCATAAATCTGTATTATTACCACTTCCTTCGGTTTAGCATTAAACTTGCCGAGCAAAACTCTGCCTCACACTGCCCAATATTTATTTACACTACTGCTCAACTTCTAGTTTACAAGAATACCAACACCCCTCTCACTTTGTTCACCATCTGGATAAATTGAGTAAAAATCTTCTCCACTTATCCCATTTCATTAGTTCCAACTCACTTCTCTTAATTCAAGAATGTCCCACTGTAATCTTTTCATTTCCCAACAAACATTTGCAAACTTCCCACTTTCATATAATGTCCTCAGATTTCATGATCTTATTTTGATTTTGAGCTTGTTCACTCCTACTGACGAATTGTGTAGTACTTGCTACCTCTCAGTGGCACATTGTCTGCAAGTACGGGAGGCAATGTGGTTGGATCTTTAGGTGACGATGATCCAACAGGAACGACAGAAAATAATCTATTATTTATAGTCCCCGGTTGTTCAAGGACAAGAGAATGAATGCCACAAACCTTTCTCCACCCGAAGACTTAATAGGGGACAGAAAAAGTTGGGAATGAGGTACGGGGTAAGGGACCAGCAAATCACTCATACACACGCACATAAACACAAACACACACACACACACACATAGGCTTGTGGGCCGTGGGTTCGAATCCTGGCGGGTTGAGGTGTTGATTGTATGTAGAAGTCCGCGTGCTTTATTGGGCTAATGAAATACATATATATATGTATATATATATATATATATATATAAGCAAGTAAATCACTGTAGGTGCACGTCATCCAGGTATATGCTGATAACCACAAGGAAAAAGAAAACACGAAGTTCCCAAGCGCTTTCATGTAATTCACATCTTCAGGGGTGAGTACTCACACCCGAAGATGTGAATTACATACAATCAACACCTCAACCCGCCAGGATTCGAACCCACGGCCCACGAGCCCATGACTGTGACCGGGGAACGCTAACCGCTGGACCACCAGGATACTAAAAGCAGTCCTAGACTTTGTTATATTTCACACAAAGCCTGTTCAACGAGCTTATGGCGCCGTGAACCTCTAATGGGGGCTACCCGTATCACGTAGGTGGTCAGAGTAACGTTTTACCAAATCCGGCTTCGAAACACGAGGATCCATATATATTTCATTCGCCCAATAAAGCACGCGGACTTCTACATATTGTGAACCAAGGTCAGGGTCACACAGTGAACGAAGGTTAGTGAACAGTGAACCAAACACAATTCGAAGATCTTATTTTTTCCTCAGCAAAATGTGTGGTTTAAAAATGGTTGAGTGTCTACATTGGTAAGCGCTGCGATATATACCTCTTACCCGTGTGCACTCTGGATGTAATCACATTTCTGTGCTTGTAATCTACCTGTCTGATTCGCCTCTCTGGAAGGAAGGAGTGGCTAATAATTTGTTATTCTTTCTCTTCAAGGACAGTTTAATTAATTATACAATATATTCCAAAACAATGATCTTTGTCATATATTTCCAACTTATGTTAAACCCGACTATTGAGAATTGAGGAAGCTATTAAATAGAACGTAAGATCCCAGTCAAATCATCTTTTATTGCGATGGTGAACAGTGTGGGAGTTGACTGACGTGCGTGTGAGAGAAGAGTGAACAGTTGCTGATGATCATGAGGTCCTGTTAGAAGAGAGACAGTAATGGTGTAATGATGCGCACAAGAGGTGTGAAGAGGTTCTGTGATTCTCAGAAATACGTTTTATGAATATGTTTGAAATCATTAATGTTAGATAATATCTCTTACTGTGTTTTTAGGAGAAAGTCTTATTTCTGAATAGAAAAGTCTTCGTAGATTGGGATTATAAATATACTACATTATACTTATATCTTACATATTCATTCGTTCCTCGCAAAGAAAACAGACTCTGTATCTGTATCAAAGTGTAGCTGTACAGTACCTTGTTTGTATTATTCCGGACACACACTTGTTTTCACCATTCACTCCTTCACGTCTTCACCGTGCCTGCTTCTATTACGCTATGACTGCCAATCATTTTTCATTTTCTCTCAACAATACATAATATATCTATAATCACTTTCCGTGCCCATCTTACAGATCAGCATCATCCTCGTTCAACACCTGTTGTCTCTTGCTTAATAACGTAACCTTTTAAGTCTTCTCTCGCACACATAATAAATGCTACCTCTTTTATAAACAGAAAAAATCGCATACAATAATAATGACACTTCGCACTGCTAAGTTTCTTCCATACTTTATCGTTAACAATCATATACTGTATGTCGCCGTTCATTTTAATACAAACATTGTCTCCAGTACTGAAACGTTAAAGTACTTTTGATAGTTTACGAACCTCTACAGAAAGAGCGTAGTGAATAATTTCTTTGTTTCAAATGAAACTTCCTCCTGAACCTGCTAAAATACACAGACTTCCTCCATATTCTGTTTACCCACTAAACTCTTCTCCTTCCATGCCATAGAGAATTTAGTAACTCTTTTACACAATAGTTTATAATGCACATTACTAAACATGCTGAGAGGACTCATTATTCTCCCTTGTAAGTCTTGCAACTCACCTTTGCTCCATTTATTTTTATACAAAAGAGCAATCAGTGTTTTGTGTCCTGTCATCTGGTACTCCTCCAGTTCTTAATTCCACCATGACTCACACACACTCCATATTTTTCACTGTCACCAGCAACTCTACCCCCCTTCTTTCTCACCTCTTTGACCAATATTTTTACTCTGTCGTTTTTCCATTTTTTCAGACATTGTTATTCTCTTTATCTCAAAGAGATGTATTTTTCTAACATTATATTTACTGTGGTCTCAATCTGGCTTTCTTTCTGACTTTGTAGTTACACCTTGTTAATGGTGTTTATCTTTGCTCATGTACACTCGGAAACCATATTCTCTAGCCCACCTGGTGCTGGAGGTTAGTACAGTGTCCGTTCTGGACGGGGGCCCGCTCTAACTATCACCAGGCAACACACGCACGAACGCACACAGTAATAGTACTGCTGTATAGATGATATTATGTATAAATATTGTATATGGCATTTTATACTCTGCATTATCTTCATTATATATGAACAGGAAGAAAAATTTAATTACCATAGGTTGTAATTACGAAAGTATGAATGGAAATATACCACTTCCAAACCAACCAGGGAATCCACACAACGTTTACAGCGCTTCCACCACACCCCATCTATATCTTCTATTTCCCATCATTCGCGTAACTATATGAAAAATCGTGTTTAATTTAACTACATATTTCAAAAACCTTAAATTACATGTGGATCAGTCACTCATCATTTGACACACTTATAGTATAGTACTTTGACCATCCCACCAGGGCACATGGAGGCCAACGGTAACTCTCACGGGGCAACATCCTTGCATTTGTTGATAAGAGTTAAATATATGTTGTAATATATATATATATATATATATATATATATATATATATATATATATATATATATATATATATATATATATATATATATACATATATATATATATATATATATATATATATATATATATATATATATATATATATATATATATATATATATATATATATATATATATATATATGCAAGTAAATCACTGTTTCAATTTCCCTCACCCTAGCAAACCAGTTAGCAAAGCACAACCAAACAGCCTCGCAAGGACCAGTAGGTATGTATATAATATGTGTGCACGCGCTAAAATGACCAAGTATACTTTACTAATGTCTCATTGTCTATGGGTTTTCTTACAGTTTGGCTGTGAGTTTTCTATTTTGTCTACCTGCCAGTTCAACAGGACTGTTAACGATCCTCCCAGCAACTCATATGCCATCCCAGACCCACAGCCTATATGTATGGTGCAAGACGGCAGTCCAATACATACAATTCAGGCAGTCAAGCGTTGGTTTGAGGTGCACCCGCAGATTATTCTATTGGACTGGCCCCCTAAAGGAGCAGATTGTAATCCAATAGAAAATTTATGGGCGCATATGGTTGTTCAATGGGATGTTGAGGAGAAAACGAGTGAGGCAGCGAGGAGACATGCACATAATGTGTGGGAGGGAATAAGGAAAAGGCCGAACATCTGCAGCAATCTGGTAGATTCCATGCCCACCAGATTGCATGAAGTTATAGCAGCAGATGGAGGTTGGACACGGTATTAACCTGTGGTCAAGAATTAAACCTCCGCCCACGACGGTGCCTTGTAAGGGGTGGCGGGGGAGTTAGCTCTCTGGTGTAACCTCGTTGGGGCCACATAGACTTCGTTTCCAAACTCTCGGGAATTTGTCCAGGTATTTTACTCTGTGGTTTTACGTCACTTCACATAAATATGCTTACAAAATCTATGAATTAATATGCTCCTCTCGGAGCAGCCAGGTCAACTGTTAAGTTGGCCCCTACCAACTCCCTCCCCTGAACCCTCCTCCCCACAGAAATATCAACAAGTTCTCGCCAGAAGTTACTATTTCATTTACGAAAGGAATGGAACCAGTGTTAAACAGAGGTGAACAGTGCTTAAGTCAGTGAGAACAACTCAACAGTAACAGTCGTACCCAAGTTAACCTTAACACAGTGAGGTCCCAGGTACCCAGTGATAACGGCCCGTTAGACCAAACAACCAGCGATGTGTTAATCCTTCTACGATAGGAAGGCCTGGGACCACACCTCACTCATATAATACCATCTGTGAGGGAATTACTACACCACGTCAGGTCCCTCATAACACCATATGTGAAGGAGTTACTACACCACGTGAGGCCCCTCATAACACCATCTGTGAGGGAATTACTACATCACGTGAGGTCCCTCTAACACCATCTGTGAGGGAGTTACTACACCACGTGAGGCCCCTATAACACCATCTGTGAGGGAATTACTACACCACGTCAGGTCCCTCATAACACCATCTGTGAGGGAATTACTACACCACGTGAGGCCCCTCATAACACCATCTGTGAGGGAATTACTACACCACGTGAGGCCCCTCATAACACCATCTGTGAGGGAACTACTACACCACGTGAGGTCCCTCCTAACACCATCTGGGAGGGAGTTACTATACTACGTGTTTGCTGTTCAACACCTACAATAATCTGTGTTCACTGTATGTTCCTTTACCTTTCTCTAATGAAGGCTTTTGTTAAACCACCAATGTATGTAATAAGTCATTTATGTCCAATGTATATTTTCAGCCTTCGGGCTGCAGAACTTTTTCAATAAACCGTCAATTATTATTATTAATATTATTATTACAATGTTACAATGTTTATGCATAATAAATGTGAAAAATATTTTTGGGGTTTCAATTTACCAAATGTCATGCCTACAATGCAATCTTGATGCTCTAAGTGCATGTATGTGTTATCTAACGAGTAACTGATCCACATTATTTTGGTAAATAAAAGAATGAAAAGCAAGCACTTAGCCATATGGATATAGTTACACGGAAGAAGGGAAATAAGGAGGAACCATGGTTTTGATGGAAACAATGTGCTCTGGGACGATGCTCACAATGACGAATGAGAGAAACCTCGTTATGAAACATCTTCCCTAGTAAGGGTGAAGCTTAATGTTACAGAACACACACACATACACACACACACACACACACACACACACAGTGTAACTTTGTGTGACGCGCTGTCTGACTTAGGGTGGCTTTGAGCGAACCATACACTTGATATTACAATTTATGTATCCTTCCTGTCCATGATTTACAACAATAACTGTAGGGTTAAAGTTACAATATTATATTAATAATACTGTCATGTATTGATACTATGACTAGTCACCAATATAAAGAGCACGATGAACATAACTTGATAATGATAGTGAAGCCTGGAAGGGTTCATATCATAGCTTGTGTGTTCGTGCGTATGTTGCCCGGTGAAGTTACCGTGGGCCTCCATATGCCCAGGTGAGATGGTCAAAGTATTACACTATAAGTGTCTCAAATGAGGAGTGACTGATCCACATGTAATTTAAGGTTTTTGAAATATGTAGTTAAATTAAACACGATTTTTCATATGTTATGCCAATGATGGGAAGCATCGTGGTCTGGCACACACACACACATAAGCGCTGTAAACGTTGTGTGGAGTCACTGGTTGGTTTGGAAGCGTTTATTTCCATTCATACTTTCGTAACTACAACCTATAGTATTTTTTCTTCGTGTTCATATATAATGATGATAATGCAGAGTATAAAATGCCAAATACATTATTTATACATAATATCATCTATACAACAGTACTATGACTGTGTGTGTTGCCTCGTGATAGTTAGAGTGGGCCCCCTTCCAGAAATGACACTGTACTTAGTGTACTAACCTCCAGCACCGACCCAGGTGGGCTAGAGATTATGGTTTCCGAGTATATACTCTAGGACTAAAACCGTGGTCAGCTGCACGGAACCTTTACTAGTGACCTCTGTTAATTAGGAAAATCATTAGATAATACTATGATAAAATTATATATATATAATTTAATAAGTTTAAAATCTTATTTAAATAAAATAAAATCCTACTTCAAAAATCACATGCGTTTAAGTACCACTAACATAGTTCATTTTTTTCCTCATTGCCATAGGTCACTATACAGTAGTGTAGGTTCCGTGTGGCTGTCCTCGACTCTAGTCCTAAATTCTAGGACCTAAAGTGTACAGGTGACGGTATCACTACAAACCAATCTGATTTATTAGTGCTATTTTCAACTAATGCAGAATTCTTTGTTTTTCTTAACCACCAGTTACTGGTGTTATTGTCAGCCAAGAGTAATTCTGTGCTAAAGTTATTCTCAACTTCGAGGGCTAATTCAGTTATGTTCCACCATTGAGAGTTATTACTATCATCTTCAACCATCAGTTTCCTACAGGAGTTGCAGAACGACAATAGTAGCCATTAAGAGTAAAATTCCTTCCTCGTTCACCCATAGGAGTAATTGAGAGCCACCATCAGGAACTGGCTACTTTCACCGTCTCCTCTCTCACCGACCTGTATAGAGGCGAACAGCAGCAGGGCTGCCACCCAGCTTCAGCAACTAGTGGTTAGTGTATAGCGACTCTTGTTTAGCGGGACAAGCAGTCAAAGCAAAAACAAATTGTGGGTTGTTGGTGATGATATTTAGAGTGGGGAAGTCCAGGAGGGCAAAGGTAAAAAAAGCCATCGAGCATGCATGAGGTTCTCCATTTACAGTAGGGTCGTAAACCAGGAAACGAGGGCCTTAAGTGACGCCATGACGCAGGAGGATTTTAGTATTCCAGCACAATGACTCTCTCTCTCTCTCTTGTTTTGTTATTTACAGATACTATCGTTGGATCAGTCTCTCTTACGGTGTAGTTTTGGGGCTCTCTCTCTCAATTAAGCTTTCCATCTGTCTCTCAACCAAGCTTTCCATCTCTGTCTTCCAACTAAACTTTTTGTGTCTGTCTCTCAATCAAGCTTTCCGTCTCTGTCCTTAAATTAAACTTTTCGTTTCTGTCTCTCAACCAAGCTTTCCGTCTCTGTCGTCCAACTAACCTTTTAGTTTCTATCTCTCAGCCAAGCATTCCGTTTCTGCCTCTCAGCCACTTTCTATGTATTCTCATGGTCTAGCTTATGATCTCTCTCATTTATAACCTATTTTTACACCTCTGTGTCTCATAATGTAGCTCAGCATCTCTGTCTCTCATGATTTAGTATTTCATTTCCGTTACTCATGTCCTAGCTTTTCACTTATGTTTCATTCATTCTGTCTATCTGTCCGTCCGTCTGTCTGTTTCTATGGTCTTTTTCTGTCTGGATTTCAATTCATCACATCGACCTTGATTTTGTCTCAGTCTGCTTCACAGTTTCTGTCTCTCTACGTATCTTTCTGCCACACCATCTCTCCCTGCTTCTGTCTCCCTCTATCGCTTTCTATCTCTCTATCTCCTTCTCTTTCTGTCTCCCTCTGTCTCTTTCTTGCTCTGTCTTTCTGCCCCTTTCTGTCTGCCTTCCTCTGTCTCTGTCTCCTTCTGTTTATCTGTCTCTATAAATTCAACTAAGCCTGACTCCTCTCATTCAATCACACTTTATGATCTGCAGGACATTACCATGTATAAAACCTAGTAGCTTCAATTAGCGTAGTGAATTATCTATGATTTAGACTTCTTCATTTTTTCATCTTAATATAACCATAGGGATCATACACTGAGCACCAATATATGTGTAGTTATCTTTCATCTGCATCTCGGATATGATGGTTTACACCAGCAAACACTACTTAATCGTCGATGTATTCTGGAGTAATATACAGGCTCGCTGCACCAATCATAAACACGTCTGGCTCACGGGGACCTCAGAGTAGGGTGTGTCATACGGAGGCGAATTTTTTTTTTTTGAGTTTGAAAAATCGGCCTAGGGTATTAATGATGTAGTTCTATGTGCAGAATCATGTGATATCTTCAGATTTGAAAAGTTTTCATTTTCTGCTAGGTAAATTTTAACTTGAAATCTTATGAAAATTCAGTATTCCCACCCTTTTACCAACACCACTAAATAGCTTATTTAAAGTAAAGTAAATGTATCAGGTTAATTTATTAGGATGAAAATGATCCAGAATAGTGAAACGAATGATCTTGACACATTTATTAAATTTAATATTCCTTTAGAAAACAAAATCATTAAATACAAAAACCGGTTTTACTACTACGACCCGGTGTTGCTGCACACCATAGAGAACATGTCTTTCTTGCTTCTGTTTCTACTCATCACCTCCCTGCTGACCACCTGAGCTCGGATGTTGCCTTCCCTCCTCTCCTGGCTGTACACGTGACTGCTGGCCTCGCTCACTTGCTGTACACAACGCTCTATACTCTGGGTGTGCGAGGGCCAGACAGGGACATGCATGGGGTTGTCCAGGAAAGCTCTGACTTGAACATTGGTGAGGCTGCAGGTAAGAGGGGGCTCACTGCCAGCCTGGATGTTATCCAGATCTATGAGATCAGTGAGGGTCTTGGCACGTAGATTGACTTCAGGAGTCTTCCTGACCCTGAAGGAATCGTCACCAACTGATTCGTCATGCCCAGATCCTCTCATAAGTCTCATATCCAAGATCTTTTTGACTGCCACTCTTCTCTCCTCCTCATCCTTACTGCAGAGCATTGTCTGCAGAACTGCCTCGGGATGACTACTCCACAGTCTGAACAACCTTCCTTGGCTGACTCCTCAGGAGCTCAAGCTGGAAGAGAACATGCCTCGGACCTTCGGAGAACGATGACTTGACCTTGGTGTTGAACCAATTTGGCAAGTAGACACTCACGATGAATTGGACAATAAGTCTCAGGTTGTGAAGCTGGTTCCCTTTCAGTTTATGATGAGCGACCCAAATTCTGCAGAACCTGAGAGCCGCTGTGAGCCACCTAGAATGTGAGACTGAACCTATCTGCAGGTAAGCAAGTCTATCAGGCATGACCCCAGTTTTGATGGCACTGCAAATCATGTAACCATAGTACTGGTCAGTACTCAGGTCGTCAATGACAGTATGTGCAAGCTCAACGAGTGGAGGGCCAACTGTGATTTTTTTCAATGCTCGGATTTATTTCTAACTCAGTGGCAGAGTCCAGCATCTTGCCAAGAGGACCAGACCATCTGTTGTTTGAAAGAGTCTTGCCATCCAGCTCCTGGATCAGATGTCTGAGTGGCAACTCGTTGGTGTGGAGGTCACAAACAATCCAGACCAGCTTCCTCCCAATCTTCCGCTCTATCCACTGTATGACCCCCCCTTGCCACCCTGTGTTCGTGTTGGTGCTGTCCCCTCCAATGGCCTGCAGGGTCTGGTCTACGTTCCTCTCTCTGAGCCAGTTCACAATGTTATCTGCCACTATCTCAGCTGGTTTCCTGATGTCATCTTTCTCTGGAGTGAAATGCCACAAATACTTCCCTCCTGGTTCACTGCAGCAGGAGTAGTGTTCCTCCTTCACCATGGCAGGGAACAACTTGTCAGAATCTCCAACTTTCATGAACACTTTAGTGTCATCCCTTCTCCCATCAAAGAACAAACAATTGATTCCATTTTCTCTTATCCCCTTATCAAACTCCTCTTCTAGGTTACTGACAAGTTTCTCCTGAGCTTTCCTTACTTTGTTATGATCAATCACCAGGTGAACATCATCAGGTGTTATCAAACCACCGTCAATCCAGGCAGCTGTTGCTATCTCTGCAGTTTCTCTGAGACCAGTGTGGTGTCGCATGCTGGCCAGAGCTATGCTCGGGATATCTTTCCTATTTCGAATCTTATGCCTGGAAGTGTTTGGGATCATTATTTTCTGGGTTAGGGACAAAGTCACCATTCTCCTGGTCAGCACTCGGATCAACCATGGGGAAGTCATTAAACTCTGAATCAGCTTGACTCCAATCATGGGCCTTTTTTACCTCACCCTGGGCCTTCCCAAGTCTCTTTTCCTCGGCAACTCTTCTCCTCTTCTGTCTCTCTGTGGCAGCCTCCTGTCTCTTGGACTCCGGAATATCTTGGCTAGAAATCATGAGAGCCCCTATACTGCCACTCTTCTCTCTCTGTGCTTTGACAAATGCCAGTTCGATCACAGGAATCTTCAGTTCACGCTTGCAAATACAGGAGATGTGGGCCTCGGATTTACAGTCACGATCGCATCCAAACTCAGGACAGAGAACAATTGGGCACTTGCAAGTAATTATGTCAAATAACTGGTCCAGTTGTTTGGCAAAGCTGTCCTTAACTGCAAGTTTTCCTCTCCCAAGAGAGATATCTCTTGCCTTTTCCCAACTGGCTAGCAGTCTCTCACTAATCTTCTTCTGACTTGTTATGACTGGAGGCTTGAACTGAGCGTTAGCCAGAGTGTACTGTGCCAAGACAGCTTTGGTCATATCACTGGCAATGTCTTTGTTTGTGTAAGTTATTTGGTTCTTTTTACTGATTTGCCTGATTAAAACACCGTATCTCAAAGCATCTCTCAATGTAGGCAACTCCGACTTCAGGAGCTCTCTCCCAGACCCAAGATAGTGACTGAGAAGGCTGGATTTTTGGTTCCTCGTCCTGACACAAGCAGCCATCGCAAATATTATCAACTTATAAATGCATCAGAATCTGAAACAGAAAAAAATATTGTTAGTTGGGTTGTTAAAGAATGAAGTCAGAAAGCAATGTTCACTATTTAATTGTAATGCACTAATGCAGCTGTACGTTAGATTTTCGAAAAATTTCACACTAAAATTTACCTAGCAAAAGGTTGCAAAATATTGAAACTGAAATTATTTTCTGTTTATATACACTAAAATCTAACAAAAAAGTGATGGGCCATTAGTTTTAGCTGATCTTCCCTCCTATGACACACCCTAACCTCAGAGTCGATAAATTTGTGAGGTATCAGGGCAAGAAGTAGTCATTATTATATATTCATTCCTGAGGCACTATACACACACACACACACACACACACACACACACATATATATATATATATATATATATATATAAATATATATATAAACTATATATATATATATATATAAAACAAAGAAGTATGTCTGTGTGTTTGTGTGTCCTCACGAGAATCTCGGAAAATACTTTACCGATCTGTAGTGATGGTGGATGGTGTTATATGTAGTGATGATGGGTGGTGTTATATGTAGTGATGATGGATTGTGTTATATGTCGTGATGATGGATGGTGTTATATGTAGTGATGATGGGTCGTGTTATATATAGTGATGATGGATGGTGTTATATGTTGTGATGATAGATGGTGTTATATGTAGTGATGATTAGACAATAAAATAATAACAGTTTAATGCTAAAAAAATATACTTTGCTGTACCGTTCTAGTGGAACTTACATACACCGTTAATGAACTATTGATGGAAGAAGAAGTTTTGGGGACTGAACAGTAGTTGCAAACAGGAAGTTGTTCAGAGAGACAGACTACTCAGTTGAAGTTCTGGTGAATTTTCTTGAAGAAAATGAGCCTCAACTGGTGCCTGATCAAGCAAATGCTTATGAACAGATCTTGCAAGCGATACAAGAAGAGCAGGGAGGTATGATCTTTCTCGATGCACCTGGCGGGACAGGAAAAACATTCCTGATCAACCTTCTGTTGGCCATAATACGTTATCAGGGGAAAATTGCTCTTGCTGTGGCATCCTCAGGCATTGTTGCAACACTACTAGAAGGAGGACGTACTGCACACTCAACTCTTAAACTGCCTCTCAACCTCGCTCACAATGAGAATCCAGTGTGCAACATCAAAAAAGGATCGGCAAAAGCAAAACTCTTAGAAAAACGCAGCCTGATAGTCTGGGATGAATGCACTATGTCTCACAAGTTAGTGTTTGAAGCATTGGACAGGACCTTGCAAGACATACGAGAAAATGACCAGCTCATGGGTGGCATTACAATGGTCATTGCTGGAGACTTTCGCCAGACCCTACCTGTCATTCCTCGAAGCACTCCAGCTGATGAACTGAATGCGTGCCTCAAGGCATCATACCTTTGGAGAAGTTTTCAGACACGCACCCTATCCACAAACATGAGAGTACATCTACAAGGAGATCAGGATGCTGGACGGCTTGCAAACCTTCTACTTCAGAAGTCCTCAACTGAGCTCACTAACATGGTCTACCCAAACATTATCCACCACTGCAAGGATCACAAGTGGCTGCGTGAACGCGCAATTCTGGCTGAAATCAACATGACTCTACGCAGACAGCTTCCAGGCAGTGCGACCTCATTCAAATCTGTTAATACAGTAATCTACCAGGACCAAGCAGTCCAGTACCCTGCAGAACTCCTTAATTCTTTGGAGCCCGCTGGAATGCCTCCTCACCACCTCGCTCTCAAGATTGGAACTCCTATAATGCTCTTAAGAAATCTTGAACCACCAATCCTCTGCAATGGCACAAGACTGGTGGTGAAGAACATGATGCCACATGTACTGGAAGCTACAATACTGACAGGAAAACCTAAAGGAGAGGACGTTTTTATACCAAGGATATCTCTCATCACCACTGACCTGCCATTTGAGTTCAAGCGACTTCAGTTCCCCATTAAAGTGAACTTTGCCATGACCATCTACAAAAGCCAGGGACAGTCCATAAAGATGGTTGGCCTAAACCTGGTGTTTCCTTGCTTCTCTCATGGCCAGTTCTATGTTGGATGCTCCAGAGTGGGAACTGGCAAAAATCTGTACATACTTGCTGCTAATAACAAAACCAAAAATGCGGTCTACCTTAATGCACTACTGCACTACTGCTTTATATTACAAGGGCAGTATTTCATCTATACAGAGTATAAAAAGTTAGTTAGGGGAAATATCTCTAATGACCTAAATACACTAATTGTTAGTGGCTATAAACATGACTTTACTAATAGTGGCTCCGTTACAAGTATAAGAACAACCAGCTAAATCAATGAGTGAAACTGACAAAAACTAGCAAAGTTATTGACGTTGTGTGTATTCAAACACAGTTTTTCACTGAATATCTTGTTGTAAGGAAAAATGATGTTTATTGAACCACACGAAGTTTTTTTCTGTTTACAAAATCAAAATATGACCAAATTAGGTAGATACCAGTATTTCAGCCATGCAAGACCTACCATCTGCCTGTAGCTAGTATTATTCAAGGATGTGAATTCACTTCTTTCACTTTATAGTTTTTGTGTGAATTTTTGGTCACGACCGGCTGGAGGGTGTGGGCGGGGTCAGGTAGATTGAGAAGTCTGTTTAAAGCTCTCCTAAGGATATATTGGAGGGGCTTATCCAGATGGTCCTGCCTGTATTGACCCATGGCTAGGCTTCTCAAGTCAACCCACTTGACTGGGGGAAGAGCACGCCCTCTGGTGTCCTGCTGAAGGAGGTGTAGGTCCTCTGGTGTCCTGGTGATGGAGGTGTAGGTCCTCTGGTGTCTTGCTGATGGAGATGTATGTCCTCTGGTGTCCTGGTGATGGAGATGTAGGTCCTCTTGGGTTCTGCTGACGGAGGTGTATGTCCTCTAGTGTCCTGCTCATAGAGGTGCTGATCCTCTCATGTCCTTCCTGAAGAAGGTGTATATCCTCTGGTGTCCTGCTGATGGAGGTGTAGGTCCTCTGTTGTCCAGCTGATGGAGTTGTAGGTCCTATGGAATTTAGATGGTAGATGTGTGATTATTGTGTGCTTGAAGGTTATAGAGGTATGGGTTGTAGAGGTATGTGTTGTAGATGTATGTGTTGAAGAAGTATGTGCTGTAGAGGTATGTGTTATAGTGGTATGTGGTGTACGGGTATGTGCTGTAGAGGTATGACTAGCGAGGTCATCCTAAAACTATATCTTGCGCTTGTGAGACTTCACTTGGATTACACAGTTCAATTCTGGTCACCATACTACAGAATGGATATAGAATCTCAAGAAAGAATTCAGAGGAGAATGACAAGACTAATCCCGGGCATTAGCAACCTTGAGTACAGAGACAGGTTAAGGCATCTTAATTTGCACTTCTTTGAGAGTCGTAGAATGAGAGGCAATATGATCGAAGTGTATAAATGGAAGTCAGGGCTAAACAAAGTTTACATTACAAAGGTACTCAAACTATATAACCAAGCGCGAACTCGTAACAATGGTTTTAGATTAGACAAATTTAGATTTAGGCGCGAAATAGGCAAACATTGGTTATAAAATAGAGAAGTGGATGAATGGAATAAGTGACCAAACATCATCATTAACTCGAATACGCTGGATAGCTTCAAACAGAGGTTGGATGGATATATGAGCAATAGGGGTTGGGTGTAAATGAGACTGCCTAGTATGGGCCAATAGGCCTGCTGCAGTTTCCTCCATTCTTATGTTCTTATGTGTTGTAGAGGTATGTGTTGTAGAGGTATGTGTTGTAGAGGTATGTGTTGTAAAGGTATGTGTTGTAAAGGTTTGTGTTGTAGAGGTATGTGTTGTAGAGGTATGTGTTGTAGAGGTATGTGTTGTACAGGTATGTGTTGTAAAGGTTTGTGTTTTAGAGGTATGTGTTGTAGAGGAATGTGTTGTAGAGGTATGTGTTGTAAAGGTATGTGTTGTAGAGGTATGTGTTGTAGAGGTATGTGTTGTAAAGGTATGTGTTTTAGAGGTATGTGTTGTAGAGGTATGTGTTGTAGAGGTATGTGTTGTAAAGGTTTGTGTTGTAGAGGTATGTGTTGTAAAGGTTCGTGTTGTAGAGGTATGTGTTATAGAGGCATGTGTTGTAGAAGTATGTGTTGTAGAAGTATGTGCTGTAGTGGTATGTGTTGTAGAGGTATGTGTTGTAGAGGTACATGTTGTAGAGGTATGTGTTGTAGAGGTATGTGTTGTAGAGGTATGTGTTGTAGAAGTATGTGTTGTAGTGGTATGTGTTGTAAAGGTATGTGTTGTAGAGTTATGTGTTGTAGAGGTATGTGTTGTAAAGGTTCGTGTTGTAGAGGTATGTGTTATAGAGGTATGTGTTGTAGAGGTATGTGTTGTAGAAGTATGTGTTGTAGTGGTATGTGTTGTAGAGGTATATGTTGTAGAGGTATGTGTTGTAGAGGTATGTGTTGTAGAGGTATGTGTTGTAGAGGTATGTGTTGTAGAGGTATGTGTTGTAGAGGTTTGTGTTGTAGAAGTATGTGTTGTAGAGGTATGTGTTGTAGAGGTATGTGTTGTAGAGGTATGTGTTGTAGAAGTATGTGTTGTAGAGGTATGTGTTGTAGAGGTATGTGTTGTAAAGGTTTGTGTTGTAGAAGTATGTGTTGTAGAAGTATGTGTTGTAGAGGTATGTGTTGTTGAGGTATGTGTTATAGAGGTATGTGTTGTAGAGGTATGTGTTGTAGAGGTTTGTGTTGTAGAAGTATGTGTTGTAGAGGTATGTGTTGTAGAGGTATGTGTTGTAGAAGTATGTGTTGTAGAGGTATGTGTTGTAGAGGTATGTGTTGTAAAGGTTTGTGTTGTAGAAGTATGTGTTGTAGAAGTATGTGTTGTAGAGGTATGTGTTGTAGAGGTATGTGTTGTAGAGGTATGTGTTGTAGAGGTATGTGTTGTAGAAGTATGTGTTGTAGAGGTATGTGTTGTAGAGGTATGTGTTGTAAAGGTTTGTGTTGTAGAAGTATGTGTTGTAGAAGTATATGTTGTAGAGGTATGTGTTGTTGAGGTATGTGTTATAGAGGTATGTGTTGCAAAGGTTTGTGTTGTAGAAGTATGTGTTGTAGAAGTATGTGTTGTAGAGGTATGTGTTGTAGAGGTATGTGTTGTAAAGGTTTGTGTTGTAGAAGTATGTGTTGTAGAGGTATGTGTTGTAGAGGTATGTGTTGTAAAGGTTTGTGTTGTAGAAGTATGTGTTGTAGAAGTATGTGTTGTAGAGGTATGTGTTGTAGAGGTATGTGTTGTAGAGGTATGTGTTGTAGAGGTATGTGTTGTAGAGGTATGTGTTGTAGAGGTATATGTTGTAAAGGTATGTGTTGTAAAGGTTTGTGTTGTAGAGGTATGTGTTGTAGAGGTATGTGTTGTAGAGGTATGTGTTGTAAAGGTATGTGTTGTAGAGGTATGTGTTGTAGAGGTATGTGTTGTAAAGGTATGTGTTTTAGAGGTATGTGTTGTAGAGGTATGTGTTGTAGAGGTATGTGTTGTAAAGGTTTGTGTTGTAGAGGTATGTGTTGTAAAGGTTCGTGTTGTAGAGGTATGTGTTATAGAGGTATGTGTTGTAGAAGTATGTGTTGTAGAAGTATGTGTTGTAGTGGTATGTGTTGTAGAGGTACATGTTGTAGAGGTATGTGTTGTAGAGGTATGTGTTGTAGAGGTATGTGTTGTAGAAGTATGTGTTGTAGTGGTATGTGTTGTAGAGGTATATGTTGTAGAGGTATGTGTTGTAGAGGTATGTGTTGTAGAGGTATGTGTTGTAGAGGTATGTGTTGTAGAGGTATGTGTTGTAGAGGTATGTGTTGTAGAGGTTTGTGTTGTAGAAGTATGTGTTGTAGAGGTATGTGTTGTAGAGGTATGTGTTGTAAAGGTTTGTGTTGTAGAAGTATGTGTTGTAGAAGTATGTGTTGTAGAGGTATGTGTTGTAGAGGTATGTGTTGTAGAGGTATGTGTTGTAGAGGTATGTGTTGTAGAAGTATGTGTTGTAGAGGTATGTGTTGTAGAGGTATGTGTTGTAAAGGTTTGTGTTGTAGAAGTATGTGTTGTAGAAGTATGTGTTGTAGAGGTATGTGTTGTAGAGGTATGTGTTGTAGAGGTATGTGTTGTAAAGGTTTGTGTTGTAGAAGTATGTGTTGTAGAAGTATGTGTTGTAGAGGTATGTGTTGTAGAGGTATGTGTTGTAAAGGTTTGTGTTGTAGAAGTATGTGTTGTAGAAGTATGTGTTGTAGAGGTATGTGTTGTAGAGGTATGTGTTGTAGAGGTATGTGTTGTAGAGGTATGTGTTGTAGAGGTATGTGTTGTAGAGGTATGTGTTGTAGAGGTATGTGTTGTAAAGGTTTGTGTTGTAGAAGTATGTGTTGTAGAAGTATGTGTTGTAGAGGATGATGTCAGGGCAGCAGCAGGGAACCTACAAGTGTGTGCTGGCCACCAGGCTGGTGGGGAGGCGGCCATTCACGCCATGAGATTGATATTTGAGCAGCGTGATTGTGAGGCCGTTCTCCTGGTGGATGCTTCAAACGCATTCAACATACTTAACCGCAAGGCTGCACTGCACAACATCAAGATCAAGTGTCCTAGCTTTGCGATGTATGTTGAAAATTCGTATAGGAATCCTTCAGACCTCTACTTAGTAAACAACAAGGCTCTACGAGGTGATACCATCCTACAGTCGACCGAGGGAACAACACAGGGGGACCCCGTTGCAATGGCAATGTATGCAATTGGCCTATCAGTGCTCCAACAAGAAATAAAATTTGAAACAACCGGGGTCAAACAAGTGGCATATGCTGATGACCTTACAGGAGCAGGAAAAGTGGAGGACATCAAAAAGTGGTGGGACCTGGTAACATCGCGAGGTCCACAAATAGGGTACCACCCAAACGCTAGCAAGTCCTTCCTCATCGTGAAGCCAGAACATTATGAACGGGCTTTGGAGGTTTTTTGCGGAAGTGAGGTCAAAGTAACTAAGGACGGCCAAAGACATCTAGGCGCAGTAATTGGCACTACGGACTTCAAGACCGAGTACGTAGCTGGAAAGGTGAATGAGTGGGTTAGCGAAATCCAAGCTCTATCTGAGATTGCTAACACAGAGCCACATGCGGCCTTTGCAGCATTCACCCATGGAGTCAAGCATCGCTGGAACTACCTGATGCGTACCATCCCTGAGATCGGACCCCTCATCCACCCTCTGGAAGAAGCCATCAGTGTCAAGTTCATTCCCAAACTAGTGAAACACCCTGACTTAACCCCAGCAGAAAGAACACTTCTTGCACTTCCACCAAGACTGGGAGGGATGGGACTAACTAATCCAGAGGAGATTGCTGACACTGAACATCAAAATTCACTTAAGCTCACGGCAGCCCTCACTGACCACATAATAGCCCAGAATGCAACAGGGGAAGTGGACACCAGCGAAGTAAATAAGATCCGTAGGGCCATTACAACAGATCGGCAGCACTGCCAAAATGACATGTTGCAGCAACTATTGTTGCAGGTTCCAGAAAATTTGACAAAAAAAGTAGCTATAGCGCAGGAGGTGGGCGCCTCGAACTGGTTAACTACGTTACCGATAAGGGCAAATGGTTTCAGCCTTAACAAACAAGAATTTACAGATGCCATTGCTCTAAGGTACGGTTGGCCAGTAGATGGTTTGCCCTCCCAATGCGTGTGTGGCTCTTCCTACGACGGCGATCACGCCATGGTCTGCAAGAAGGGGGGCTTCATATGCATGAGGCATGACGAGGTAAGGGATCTCACAGCAAATATGTTGAAGGAAATCTGCCGGGACGTCATGGTAGAACCGACCCTCCTTCCACTGGATGGTGAGATCTTCCAACACAGGACTTCAAACACATCTAACGAAGCCCGTGTGGACGTCAGTGCTCGAGGATTCTGGACGCGGGGACAGCGAGCTTTCTTCGACATCAGGATTTTTGATCCCATGGCCACTTGTCACCGTAACCTAGCTCTCGATGCTGCACATAGGAGGAACGAGAACGACAAGAGAAGGGCATATGGGGAGAGAATTCAAAACGTCGATCAAGGCAGCTTCACTCCTCTAGTGTTCACAACCTCTGGTGGGATGGGCCCAAGTGCAAGATGTTTCTACGCCAGACTCGCGGAGCTGATCTCCGAACAGAAGCAGCAGCCCAGAAGTTATGTCACAGCCTGGATGAGATGTCGACTGTCCTTCTCTCTCCTTCGGTCGGCTTTGCTCTGCCTCAGGGGAACGAGAGCTTCTGCCCCTACTCCGACAACTGCTGCAGATATTGACTATGAGGCTACAGTCACTGAATGCCGCATGGATCTGCGGCTCAACTAATTTAACACAGATAGGATAGCTTCTTATGTATTAGGATATTTAATATTAAGGTAAATAAATGGTGGCGAAGGTGTGGCTATTGGGGGAGGCTGGAGGCCACGTTTAAAAAAAAAAAAAAAAAAAAAAAAATGTGTTGTAGAGGTATGTGTTGTAGAGGTATGTGTTTTAGAGGTATGTGTTGTAGAGGTATGTGTTGTAGAGGTATGCCCACACTGATCAATCCAGTTTACACCCAACCCCTGTCCCTCATATATCCATCTAATATATATATGAAGCTATCCATCGTATTCAAGTCAATAATGTTTGGTAACTTGTTTGACTCATCCACTACTTTGTTTCCAAACCAATGTTTACATATCTCGTTCCAAACTCTAAATTTGTCTAATTTAAAACCATTGCTACGAGTTCGCTCCTGGTTGGATAGTTCGAGTACCTTTGTTATATCACCTTTGTTTAGCCCTGACTTCCATTTATACTGTACACCTCGGTCATATCGCCTCTCACTCTACAATTCTGGAGGGAGTGCAAATTAAGATACCTTAACCTGCCTCTGTATTCAAGGTTCATGATGCCCGGGATTAGTCTTGTCATTCTCCTTTGAATTTTTTTCAGGGATTCTATATCCATTCTGTAGTATGGTGACCAGAACTGAGCTGCGTAATCCAAGTGAGGTGTCACAAGCCAAGATATAGATTTCGGATAACCTCGCTAGTCTTGTAAATAATACTCCATTGTATGAACACAAGTATTTTGTTAATCATGTTTCGAGCAAATACACATTGTTGACTTGGTTTAAGATTCTAACTTATCATTACTCCTAAATCTTTTTCACAGTCTGATTTCTCTATAACAACGTTGTTCATCTGATATCTGGTTTCGCTGTTTACACCCCTGAGAGTAAGTACCTTACATTTGTCCACATTAAATTTCATCTGCCAGTTTTCAGAACATTCAAAATTTTATTTTAGGTCTACGCCTCTATCTATGTCGTTTATGTATATAATAAATAATAATGGTCCAAGTACTGACCCTTGGGGTACTCCACTAGTGACGCTGTTTCTTGTCCTGTGAACACTCCTTATTCCATTTTAGAGTATCTCTTGCAGTGCCATGATCCCCCACTTTTAGTATTAGTCTTTCGTGGGGGACTCTGTCGTAGGCTTTGCTAAAGTCAGATGTACTACATCATAATAGATTAGTCGGACATGAACGCTCACTTGTTAAGCCACGTTGGGAATCATTGATCAACTTGTGCTTCCCCAGGTGATTTCGAACAGAGTTTGAAATCATTGCTTCCAGTAATTTGTCTACAATTGATGTTAAACTGATTGGACGGTAGTTAGAGGATAGTGATCTATCTCACTTTTTGAAAATCGGTATCACATTCGCTATCCTCCAGGATTCTGGTACTACACCAATTTTTAATGACATGTTAAACAAATTTGCTAATGGCATACTAAGCTCATCCTTACATTCCTTTAAAACTCTGGCAAATATCTCCTCGGGACATAGTGACTTTGACTTATTAGGTTTTAACTTGTCTATTTGCTTACTGACAACGTTACAAGTCACAATATTAGTTGGTGCCACGGGTATCATGTTTAAATTTTCGTTGGTGAAAACTGTTGAAAAATATCTGTTCAGATTATTGCTGTTCTCCGTCGATAGCCATTAGCTCACCGGTAACTGACTGTATTGGTCCAATTTTGTATTGTATTTTAGATTGATGCAATTGAAAGAATCCCTTGGGGTTTGACTTCG
The DNA here is from genome assembly GCA_958450375.1 of Homarus gammarus. Classification (NCBI taxonomy): domain Eukaryota; kingdom Metazoa; phylum Arthropoda; class Malacostraca; order Decapoda; family Nephropidae; genus Homarus; species Homarus gammarus. The sequence goes on along the minus strand of CAUDMG010003052.1, from coordinate 479,357 downwards.
TCTCCCTTGCTACCTTCAGTTCATTATTCCTCTTTGCTTTTCTTATCTTGGTCTTAACCCTACCGGCCAATATCTTAAAATAATCTCGGAGGTAAAATTCACCACGATTTATTCTCTTACCTATAGCCTTCCTTTATCCAATAACATTCTTTAAATAATTATTTATCCATTTGGGGTCATTGTTATTTGATCTGAGTTTTGTGCATTAATTAACTCATTATTTAAGTTGTTGTGGAATTCGTCAACTTCATATCTCGTGATCAGGTCATCCTTAACCGTCATATTTTGTGAGGTAATCTTTGTCAGGTCTCCAGGTAAATTGAGGCTGCCTTTTCAAACTATCAAAGTTTGCCCTTCTTAAATCTGGGACTTTCTTGGAATTCTCCTTGTGATTGACAGTAAATTCTAATTTTAATCTCACTTCTTTGTTATTGCTCTTAGCTAGTTCCTTCCCTACCTCGACATAAATAATGAGGTTTTCTCTGTTTGACAGAACTAAACCGAGTGTATCATTACCCAGGTTGGGCTCCGCTATATGTTGACTGAGGAAACAGCCCTGAACTGTCTCAAGAAAATTCTCTGATTCTGAGTTACCCGTAAGGTCGGTTCAGTCTATAGGACGAAAGTTAAAGTCGCCTACTATACAGACTTTGCTATGCCCGGATGCCCTACGCAATCCATCTCAAATAAGTCGCTCATTAACTCTCTCCACATTATGAGGTCTATATATTACTCCTATGATTGATTTTTCCCTACCGTCGGTTAGTTCTATCCAAATTGTTTCTGTATTCAATTCTTATTTATTTCACACTTCAGATTATCCCTGACATAGATTGCTACCCTGCCTCCTTTCCTAATCTGCCTATCGGTGTGGAATAATTTGTAGCCTAAGGTTCAGTATGATCTCACTTAATGTAAGAGAACATCTGCACCGAATAAATATAATTTCATATACAAACAGCTTTAGCTGAAGGAGGATATACCTATCAATTAATATATTTAGGAAAAAAACGAGATTGCTTTAAAATAAAAATTTTCACCTGTGTCAGTTAGTCTCTCCATAATATATTTAACAAGTGGAAAGATACAAGAACCTTAAGGATCTTATCACCCGTAAGGGTCCAAGGCACTCAGGTAAGAAGTCAGAATAAGGTCCTCAATACCTAGTTAAAAATAATCATGCAGCACATTACACCAGCTTCAGTAAACTCTTACTTATACAGTGGTTAAAGAGGGAACTCTTTTTGAACTGACTAAGAGAGTTGTGGTGCTCGCCTACCTCAACACAACTTGCCATACTTGGAAAGAAAGATAACAGCATTAAAGAGATAACAACATAAAGAAACTATAACAAAATTATGAAGAAAAAACATCATTAAGAAATATACATATATATATATATATATACTTCATTTTTAGTCCATTTAACACGCGGACTTTGAACATACAATCAACGACCTCACCAGCAAGGAATCGAACCCTCGACCTACTGGGTGTGACTAGGGAACGCTTACCGGCTAGGCCACAAGGACACTAAAAGCAGTTCTAGACTCTGTTATATTTCACACAAAGCCTGTTCATCGAGCTGATGGCGCCGTGAACCTCATTGGGAAACTGCCCGTGCCTCGTATGTGGTGTCAGTAGCATTTTACCGAATCCAGCTGGTATGAAACGCGAGGTACATATATATACTTCATTTTTAGTCCATTTAACACGCGGACTTTGAACATGCAATCAACGACCTCACCAGCAAGGAATCGAACCCTCGACCTACTGGGTGTGACTAGGGAGCGCTTACCGGCTAGGCCACAAGGACACTAAAAGCAGTTCTGAACTCTGTTATATTTCACACAAAGCCTGTTCATCGAGCTGATGGCGCCGTGAACCTCATTGGGAAACTGCCCGTGCCTCGTATGTGGTGTCAGTAGCATTTTACCGAATCCAGCTGGTATGAAACGCCAGGTACATATATATACTTCATATTTAGTCCATTTAACACGCGGACTTTGAACATACAATCAACGACCTCACCAGCAAGGAATCGAACCGCGTGTTAAATGGACTAAAAATGAAGTATATATATGTACCTCGCGTTTCATACCAGCTGGATTCGGTAAAATGCTACTGACACCACATACGAGGCACGGGCAGTTTCCCAATGAGGTTCACGGCGCCATCAGCTCGATGAACAGGCTTTGTGTGAAATATAACAGAGTCTAGAACTGCTTTTAGTGTCCTTGTGGCCTAGCCGGTAAGCGTTCCCTAGTCACACCCAGTAGGTCGAGGGTTCGATTCCTTGCTGGTGAGGTCGTTGATTGTATGTTCAAAGTCCGCGTGTTAAATGGACTAAAAATGAAGTATATATATGTACCTCGCGTTTCATACCAGCTGGATTCGGTAAAATGCTACTGACACCACATACGAGGCACGGGCAGTTTCCCAATGAGGTTCACGGCGCCATCAGCTCGATGAACAGGCTTTGTGTGAAATATAACAGAGTCTAGAACTGCTTTTAGTGTCCTTGTGGCCTAGCCGGTAAGCGTTCCCTAGTCACACCCAGTAGGTCGAGGGTTCGATTCCTTGCTGGTGAGGTCGTTGATTGTATGTTCAAAGTCCGCGTGTTAAATGGACTAAAAATGAAGTATATATATGTACCTCGCGTTTCATACCAGCTGGATTCGGTAAAATGCTACTGACACCACATACGAGGCACGGGCAGTTTCCCAATGAGGTTCACGGCGCCATCAGCTCGATGAACAGGCTTTGTGTGAAATATAACAGAGTCTAGAACTGCTTTTAGTGTCCTTGTGGCCTAGCCGGTAAGCGTTCCCTAGTCACACCCAGTAGGTCGAGGGTTCGATTCCTTGCTGGTGAGGTCGTTGATTGTATGTTCAAAGTCCGCGTGTTAAATGGACTAAAAATGAAGTATATATATGTACCTCGCGTTTCATACCAGCTGGATTCGGTAAAATGCTACTGACACCACATACGAGGCACGGGCAGTTTCCCAATGAGGTTCACGGCGCCATCAGCTCGATGAACAGGCTTTGTGTGAAATATAACAGAGTTTAGAACTGCTTTTAGTGTCCTTGTGGCCTAGCCGGTAAGCGTTCCCTAGTCACACCCAGTAGGTCGAGGGTTCGATTCCTTGCTGGTGAGGTCGTTGATTATATAGTATATATATATAATATATATATATATATATATATATATATATATATATATATATATATATATATATATACTTCATTTTTAGTCCATTTAACACGCGGACTTTGAACATATAATCAACGACCTCACCAGCAAGGAATCGAACCCTCGACCTACTGGGTGGCCCTAGGGAGTCTTGAACTGCTTTTAGTGTCCTTGTGGGCTAGCCGGTAAGCGCTCCCTAGGTCCACCCAGTAGGTCGAGGGTTCGATTCCTTGCTGGTGAGGTCGTTGATTATATGTTCAAAGTCCGCGTGTTAAATGGACTAAAAATGAAGTATATATATGTACCTCGCGTTTCATACCAGCTGGATTCGGTAAAATGTTACTGACACCACATACGAGGCACGGGCAGTTTCCCAATGAGGTTCACGGCGCCATCAGCTCGATGAACAGGCTTTGTGTGAAATATAACAGAGTCTAGAACTGCTTTTAGTGTCCTTGTGGGCTAGCCGGTAAGCGCTCCCTAGGGCCACCCAGTAGGTCGAGGGTTCGATTCCTTGCTGGTGAGGCCGTTGATTATATATATATATATATATATTTATATATATAATCGTATTACGAAAAAACGATAAGAAAGAAAGGTGGCAGCATTAAGCAAGAAAAATAACTGCATTAAATAAGAAAGATGCCATCATTAATAAAGAAACAATAACTTTATTGAGTAGAAAGCTAAGAGCATTAAGAAAGACATATAACAGCACAGAGATAAAACAACACTGACAAATATCCATAAACTATTTTTTATACAGACTGAATATCAGAAGTTTATAGTCTATTATGAAACAGAAAGTGACAGTGTTGACAGGTGTAGCTCCAGGTAGTACAAGACTCCTGAGCAGGTTCTGTGTGTTAGAGGTGACCCAGGCGTGTTAATCATACGTGTAGATGTCATGAAAACACGACACATAAAGCTTGGAAAAAATAAATAAAATTCTTCGAGTCAATTTTGCTTCGCCAACACTAATTAAGTTAGTTTGTTGTTCTTTTTTTTCGAATTTTCGGTGTGTATTAGATACAGACAGCCAGAACACACCCACACACACATACACACACACACACACACACACACACACACACACACACACACACAATCCAAATTAGAGAGGGAGAAACATCCCGACTATTGCCCATTAAACACCGCCTTGGTGTAGAATGTAGATGATGGCACTAATTGGACTATGAATGTCATCCGGTGCAGTCTCAAGCAAGACTTTATATAGGATTTTCTAGACCCGTTAAATTAGTTTTCTCTAGGTCCAGGCGAACTACAGAAATCGACCCATCAACCGCAGCAAGTTGTGAATGTTATACATAAAAGTCGGTCTTATATGGAGTTGGCCAGACAAATATCTCCATCGTTAATTGCTTTAGAGACAAGACACTCGTCGCTGTATCACTGTAAATTCCTTTCTTCCTTTATCTCAGAGTAAAATAAGATAATTGTGAGACCCTTATTTTATTATTTTAATGTTCATAGTCTTAATATTGATGAATGTAGCAGACATAACATTCATCATAACGCACAAAACGCATCTATTCTCACGCAAACATCACTATTGTGTTACTGTTATATGTTTGGTAATAGCTAGGTTTCAAACTAAAAATCACAGTTTAGTGTTTATGACCTAGAAAATAATAAATACATCAACAAATTATCACAAGGTCGACCTGACAGTATTACATCAGTAGGGTGTGTCATAGGAGGGAAGATCAGCTAAAACTAATGGCCCATCACTTTTTTGTTAGATTTTATTGTATATAAACAGAAAATAATTTCAGTTTCAATATTTTGCAACCTTTTGCTAGGTAAATTTTAGCGTGAAATTTATCGAAAATCTAACGTACAGCTGCATTAGTGCATTACAATTAAATAGTGAACATTGCTTTCTGACTTCATTCTTTAACAACCCAACTAACAATATTTTTTTCTGTTTCAGATTCTGATGCATTTATAAGTTGATAATATTTGCGATGGCTGCTTGTGTCAGGACGAGGAACCAAAAATCCAGCCATCTCAGTCACTATCTTGGGTCTGGGAGAGAGCTCCTGAAGTCGGAGTTGCCCACATTGAGAGATGCTTTGAGATACGGTGTTTTAATCAGGCAAATCAGTGAAAAGAACCAAAGAACTTACACAAACAAAGACATTGCCAGTGATATGACCAAAGCTGTCTTGGCACAGTACACTCTGGCTAACACTCAGTTCAAGCCTCCAGTCATAACAAGTCAGAAGAAGATTAGTGAGAGACTGCTAGCTAGTTGGGAAAAGGCAAGAGATATCTCTCTTGGGAGAGGAAAACTTGCAGTTAAGGACAGCTTTGCCAAGCAACTGGACCAGTTATTTGACATAATTACTTGCAAGTGCCCAATTGTTTTCTGTCCTGAGTTTGGATGCGATCGTGACTGTAAATCCGAGGCCCACATCTCCTGTATTTGCAAGCGTGAACTGAAGATTCCTGTGATCGAACTGGCATTTGTCAAAGCACAGAGAGAGAAGACTGGCAGTATAGGGGCTCTCATGATTTCTAGCCAAGATATTCCGGAGTCCAAGAGACAGGAGGCTGCCACAGAGAGACAGAAGAGGAGAAGAGTTGCCGAGGAAAAGAGACTTGAGAAGGCCCAGGGTGAGGTAAAAAAGGCCGATGATTGGAGTCAAGCTGATTCAGAGTTTAATGACTTCCCCATGGCTGATCCGAGTGCTGACCAGGAGAATGGTGACTTTGTCCCTAACCCAGAAAATAATGGTCCCAAACCTTCCAGGCATAACATTCGAAATAGGAAAGATATCCCGAGCATAGCTCTGGCCAGCATGCGACACCACACTGGTCTCAGAGAAACTGCAGAGATAGCAACAGCTGCCTGGGTTGACGGTGGTTTGATAACACCTGATGATGTTCACCTGGTGATAGATCATAACAAAGTAAGGAGAGCTCAGGAGAAACTTGTCAGTAACCTAGAAGAGGAGTTTGATAAGGGGATAAGAGAAAATGGAATCAATTGTTTGTTCTTTGATGGGAGAAGGGATGACACTAAAGTGTTCATGAAAGTTGGAGATTCTGACAAGTTGTTCCCTGCCATGGTGAAGGAGGAACACTACTCCTGCTGCAGTGAACCAGGAGGGAAGTATTTGTGGCATTTCACTCCAGAGAAAGATGACATCAGGAAACCAGCTGAGATAGTGGCAGATAACATTGTGAACTGGCTCAGAGAGAGGAACGTAGACCAGACCCTGCAGGCCATTGGAGGGGACAGCACCAACACGAACACAGGGTGACAAGGGGGGGGGGGGCATACAGTGGATAGAGCGGAAGATTGGGAGGAAGCTGGTCTGGATTGTTTGTGACCTCCACACCAACGAGTTGCCACTCAGACATCTGATCCAGGAGCTGGATGGCAAGACTCTTTCAAACAACAGATGGTCTGGTCCTCTTGGCAAGATGCTGGACTCTGCCACTGAGTTAGAAATAAATCCGAGCTTTGAAAAAATCACAGTTGGCCCTCCACTCGTTGAGCTTGCACATACTGTCATTGACGACCTGAGTACTGACCAGTACTATGGTTACATGATTTGCAGTGCCATCAAAACTGGGGTCATGCCTGATAGACTTGCTTGCCTGCAGCTAGGCCCAGTCTCACATTCTAGGTGGCTCACAATGGCTTTCAGGTTCTGCAGAATTTGGGTCGCTCACCATAAACTGAAAGGGAACCAGCTTCACAACCTGGGACTTATTGTCCAATTCATCGTGAGTGTCTACTGCCAAATTGGTTCAACACCAAGGTCAAGTCATCGTTCTCCGAAGGTCCGAGGCATGTTCTCTTCCAGCTTGAGCTCCTGAGGAGTCAGCCAAGGAAGGTTGTTCAGATTGTGGAGCAGACTGTGAGGAGATCTTCCTGGTATGCTCATCCCGAGGCAGTTCTGCAGACAATGCTCTGTAGTAAGGATGAGGAGGAGAGAAGAGTGGCAGTCAAAAAGATCTTGGATATGAGACTTATGAGAGGATCTGGGCATGACGAATCAGTTGGTGACGATTCCTTCAGGGTCAGGAAGACTCCTGAAGTCAATCTAGGTGCCAAGACCCTCACTGATCTCATAGATGTGGATAACATCCAGGCTGGCAGTGAGCCCCCTCTTACCTGCAGCCTCACCATTGTTCAAGTCAGAGCTTTCCTGGACAACCCCATGCATGTCCCTGCCTGGCCCTCGCACACCCAGGTATAGAGCGTTGTGTACAGGAAGTGAGCGAGGCCAGCAGTCACGTGTACAGCCAGGAGAGGAGGGAAGGCTACATCCGAGCTCAGGTGGTCAGCAGGGAGGTGATGAGTAGAAACAGAAGCAAGAAAGACATGTTCTCTATGGTGTGCAGCAACACCGGGTCGTAGTAGTAAAACCGGTTTTTGTATTTGATGATTTTGTTTTCTAAAGGAATATTAAATTTAATAAATGTGTCAAGATCATTCGTTTCACTATTCTGGATCATTTTCATCCTAATAAATTAACCTGATACATTTACTTTACTTTAAATAAGCTACTTACTGGTGTTGGTAAAAGGGTGGGAATACTGAATTTTCATAAGATTTCAAGTTAAAATTTACCTAGCTAAAAATGAAAACTTTTCAAATCTGAAGATATCACATGATTCTGCACATAGAACTACATCATTAATACCATGGGCCCATTTTTCAAACTCAAAAAAAAAAATTCGCCTCTGTATGACACACCCTACTACATCAGTCTCATATCTTGCGCCACAGTACAGGACCCCCCTCCCCCCGACTCTTCCTGGCCCTCACTAACTCTCAGCGTCGTATACTTATAACCATATTACAAAGAGTCCACATATGACCAATCCACCTTCAAGAAAGAACTAAAAAAATGTCTTCCTCAATAATATAATATAAATAATAAATAAATAAATAAAAGGACATGTACCCCCAGAAAACACGAATCACTACTTAATGGGAAGTTAATGGTACAACTATACTCACACTCTGTCTATTCCCGAAATTCATGTTCCAATTAAAAGCTGGATGTCTTCAATAAGCAGAGTTGATAAAAGCTAATACGTGAACTAATAAGAGTCCGCTAGATGGGTACACAATACCTATAGTAGTAGTAACTTGCACCGCCCCCTCCCCCCAGGAGGAGAATAAAGAACCATGATAAAGACGCACGACGCAAAGCTTATTAGAGTCCCACAGTATCAGAATATCAAACCCTGAACATTGATGTTTATAACAACTTATTATATACAATGAATTTGTTGTCTGATTTATATAATTAACATTATTTAAAGAAAGGAACCAGCTAAGGCAAAGTGTTAGACGTAATATTAAGAGGTAAAGTATGAAGCCAGCAACTCCAGGCAGTAACAGCAACAATAAATCTTTCATATATATGACACCCGCTCCGCCAGACATATTTCAGTTAATTACCCACCGGGAAGGATAACAAAAAGGAACAAGACGAACACGCTCAATAAATATGAAGAGAAACGGAGCTGCTCCAGTTAGAGCCACTTATCTCAGCGTAAATCTTGTGTGATGAACTTTATGGGAGGTTAATGAAACTGTGTGTGGGGGACTGGCCAGTGTTGGTCCGCTCACCCGGCCTCTTGTTGAACACTGTGTGTGTGTGTGTGTGTGTGTGTGTACACTGTACAGCAGTAAGCGGGGTGAATCAAGGAAAACATGCACAACAAGAAAGAAAGGAAATAATGAGATAAGTATTACACAAAACGAGATACGAACAAGAAAAATATAAACAACAGACAAATGTTGAGACGTAAAGTAAGAACACACCTCACACTTGTTCATTTTCTCTCAGTTCTTAAGGCTGTAATCTACCTTCAACAGTCCTGCAAATTCATACCAGAATTATCGTCTACCATAACAAATGGTTCTAAGAATCGTGAGTTAAGGCGCAACGCAGCCTATAGGAAGACGCATTTTGCAGTGCGTGTAGTATTTTGTTTGGTGCCTGTTGTTTTGTTAAAATGTTTGTACTGAGGAGTTTCATGGGAAATCACAATTAGTCAGGTAACATTCTTAAAAATTTAGTCCCTCTGTGTCTGAATTATTGTCTTAGGCAAAAATATTTTTTCAACTGTAATTGGTCAAAAAAAAGGAGACAGTTTATAAATTACTTGCAATCACTTGGCAGTAGAGGAGTCTATGATACAATATTAACAGTTGTAATTAAGGTTACTTTGAGTGTTATAGTTTTCAAGTATGATAAAAACTGCTTAAATCTGGCCAGGAGAAAGTGCTTCAACTCACCAGTTCATGTGAGGCAATGGAAATCACTTCGCATGAGGCATAAAAACTTTCAGTAACACCTTCCTCAGACTCTTCTCAAAACACGGTTAAAACTAAAACTAAATAAAAGATGCTGTCAGCTAAGAACTAATACAATGATATAAGAATAAGACAACAGAGGTACACAAATTCAAACAGAATACAAATTACCTTTGAAAATTCAGTGTCTCATTCCTTAGACTGGCTTTAATAAATCATTAAGTGAAAATTTAGTAAAATATGATTTATCACCACACCATTACAATCGTCTTTCGTTGTTACATTTGGCTTTCTGTGTGTCTTTTATATCTTGGGAATGCATTGATTATTTTAAAGTCACATGAATTTGTGATGCTGCTGTCTATAGGAATAATATCAAAGATTCTTGTTGTTATATGTAGAGAGAGTATATGTGAGTATATGTTTACATACCATGGATATGTATATATATATATATATATATATATACATATATATATATATACAATCAACGACCTCACCAGCAAGGAATCGAACCCTCGACCTACTGGGTGTGACTAGGGAACGCTTACCGGCTAGGCCACAAGGACACTAAAAGTAGTTCTAGACTCTGTTATATTTCACACAAAGCCTGTTCATCGAGCTGATGGCGCCGTGAACCTCATTGGGAAACTGCCCGTGCCTCGTATGTGGTGTCAGTAGCATTTTACCGAATCCAGCTGGTATGAAACGCGAGGTACATATATATACTTCATTTTTAGTCCATTTGCCTCGCGTTTCATACCAGCTGGATTCGGTAAAATGCTACTGACACCACATACGAGGCACGGGCAGTTTCCCAATGAGGTTCACGGCGCCATCAGCTCGATGAACAGGCTTTGTGTGAAATATAACAGAGTCTAGAACTGCTTTTAGTGTCCTTGTGGCCTAGCCGGTAAGCGTTCCCTAGTCACACCCAGTAGGTCGAGGGTTCGATTCCTTGCTGGTGAGGTCGTTGATTGTATGTTCAAAGTCCGCGTGTTAAATGGACTAAAAATGAAGTATATATATGTACCTCGCGTTTCATACCAGCTGGATTCGGTAAAATGCTACTGACACCACATACGAGGCACGGGCAGTTTCCCAATGAGGTTCACGGCGCCATCAGCTCGATGAACAGGCTTTGTGTGAAATATAACAGAGTCTAGAACTGCTTTTAGTGTCCTTGTGGCCTAGCCGGTAAGCGTTCCCTAGTCACACCCAGTAGGTCGAGGGTTCGATTCCTTGCTGGTGAGGTCGTTGATTGTATGTTCAAAGTCCGCGTGTTAAATGGACTAAAAATGAAGTATATATATGTACCTCGCGTTTCATACCAGCTGGATTCGGTAAAATGCTAATGACACCACATACGAGGCACGGGCAGTTTCCCAATGAGGTTCACGGCGCCATCAGCTCGATGAACAGGCCTTGTGTGAAATATAACAGAGTCTAGAACTGCTTTTAGTGTCCTTGTGGCCTAGCCGGTAAGCGTTCCCTAGTCACACCCAGTAGGTCGAGGGTTCGATTCCTTGCTGGTGAGGTCGTTGATTGTATGTTCAAAGTCCGCGTGTTAAATGGACTAAAAATGAAGTACATATATATATATATATACATGTATATATATATATATATATGGGGGTATATACAAAATGTTGGCCTCTCGTGTTCGACGATGGCCCGCCCTCGGGTCACCTTGGCGTGATCGTCTTTAAGACGTAGAAGCTGTCGCCAACATAGCAACCACACCCTAAGTTAACGAGTTGCATCACCCAGTGTCAAGGAATAATCCGAGAAGACCGGCCAACTCGCCAACTGTACTGGCTAAGCATTACCCTGGAACACGATCCCGAAAATCGATTAACATCCAGGTTTCCATTTATTATTGGGTAGACAAGGGCAAATGGTGTAAAGAAACTTGCCCATAGTTTCACTCTGCCCGGGTATCGAACCCGGAATCACTCACTTGCGAAGAGAACATACAGACCATTACACCACAGGTGAATTCGCGATATTATTTCAAGTTCGAGCTCCCAGATTGACTGGAAATTTATAGTACAGATGTGTGGGCAACATCACGGATATATACTATCTCTCTTTATAAACACAAACACGTATATCGAGTCTCGGACACGCAAGCATATACAGTATCTTGTGTTCATGTTAGAAGAAAAATAAAACAACAGTGCAGTTACCTTAAACTGCAGAACGTTGAGTCTCGTTGAGATGAACGTACAGTACATGAACTCTGAGCTAAAAACAGACAGAAATGTCGCCATAAATCATTTCAAACAAAATTTAAACCTGGGTTGTCATGGTGAACATGAGGCCTCAGGCTGAGGGCTAAGGGCTGAAGGCTGAAGGCTGAAGGCTGAAGGCTAAGGGCTGAAGGTTGAGGGCTAAGGCTTGAAGGATGAGGGTTGGCTCCAACAACGACGACCCAGGGTAGTATATACACTGGCCACTGCTCCTAAATTACTGTATATCCCCAACGGCTAAGTTAAACTCTGGTAACAGTCAATGAAGACGACAATGTACACTCTGGTTTATTGTGTTATTTGTATGCTTTTATGCGAAGAAAACAGTATATTCTATATATTACTTTCCACTGAATTCATTTCAGCTGAATTAAACATTCGACTTCTGTCAATTTCTAAACTTAAATGGTATATGTATTAATATCACTACCAATATCAATGTTATAACCGACTCATTTATGTTCAGGTCAACCTTTAAAACAAGGTTGTAGTGTACTTTCATCCTATATGATTATTTTAACTAAAATAATCATAATTTATTTTTACTTTTAAATGGTGTCTTGTATCCAAGTGTTCACTAAAAATGTGATGAACATGTGTACATCCCACGACACTGTTCACTGTTTATCAGTTTTCAGGTTAAGTGCTCGCCTGACACCCTCCGTCTAACACACACACACACACACACACACACACACACAGGGACGCGTGCTCATTCATATACCCAGGGTGTCACTAAAGCTTAAATAACCATATAAGCGTGGTACATTTACTGAGACATCTACTTTGGTCTTCACGTAAGCAAGTGACGCAGCAGGAACGAAATCCATAATCAGCCTGGGTGAGCAGAAGTACTGACTGTACTGTACTGTACATTCTTACTGTGACTATTCTAGTTCAAGAGTCCGCGTTCGTGTGTGTGGTAGTAAGTTCAACTGCAGTAGATGTGATGGATTGGTTTGTCCTAAACGTTAATATATCAAGGCTAGGTAGAGTTCTCTATTAACATTCATGAGTTTTCATAAATCCCTCTGGCCTATAAAGCAGAATGATCGATAAATGAACTAATGGTAACAACTTGTGTAATCAATTATTTCACGAAATGACTGGACAAAATAACCAATTAGTTTTTAATTTTAGTTTAATTCAGTCAGGTCTTGACACTGAGGGTGGTATCACTTCTCACTGCCACGCAGCACAGAGGTTCGTACACAAAGAAATACATCATATTCATTAACAGTATATATAGGTCAGATTCATGTGGGTTGATGTCACTGTTCACTGCCATGCAGGACAGAGGTTCGTACACAAAGAAATACATCATATTCATTAGCAGTATATTTAGGTCAGAGTCATGTGGTGATGTCACTGTTCACTGCCATGCAAGACAATGGTTCATATACATTGGACGTCATATTCTAATTGAAGACTAATCAGTGTGGGCTAGCAAATTTTGGATAAACAGCAATTAGTGAATTTAACATTTCACTCGAGTTAGGTTGGGTTAAGCTATTTTGGGTAGGTTAAGTTGGTTAGATTAGAATGATTGGGTGAAGACGTAACCTAACTTAATCTAACTAACGTAACCTAACCTGAGTGAAACATTTATTTCACTATTTGACTATTTTTTACAGCTATTTCGTAAAATATCTGATTACACAACTTGACTGTTATATATCACGCTAAATAGAGATAATTGTGCGGAAGGCTTTCTAACTCAATTGATGTGTTTGTTAAATCTGGATTTGTTTTTGCTTTTCATTATTACGACTTAATGGATATTATTTAATAACTGTTTTAATTTGCTGATTCATTAACTTCTTCATTTACTAACCTGACACAACCAAAGTTTACCTAATCGAGATTAAGTTGAGTTCTGTTAGTAATGGTGCTATGTATTTACAACGCGTCTTAAAAACATCTATATAACCATTCCTATATACAAAGTATTATAAATCTTCGAAAATAAAATCAGATAAATTATCAGTTTCATCGGATTGAGCGTGACATCTACAGTATATATAAACACACACACACACACACACATGATTACGTGCGCATACTATGCAACATCCTGCGTAGTGCCATATACAAAATGTACCTCTTGTGAACCCACCTTCCACACTTACTGATTTAACTATTACTGAGTTGAGTTGCTGCCAACACCTTTCTTATAAACAGAACTTGACAATTTTCCACTTTCAACCAAGGGTCCTACACACACGTCATTAATCATTACTTTTGTTTTTACCACAAAAACTCTCATACCTTTTGATTCAGTTTCATCCTTCCATGTCCTAAGTTTCTGCAATGTTTCTTCAATTCTATCTACTATCAGCAATATGTCGTCAGCATACAAAACATTCCAGGGTAGACCATCCTAAAATTCCATTTTTGTGCCTCTAACGTTATGAACAGAAGTGGCTCATGTCAGACAATTGACGAACCACGACTTTCATCTTAAAATCCTCCCCTTTCTCACGATTTATTCACGCAGCGGTTCTCCAGTCCTCATACAATACCATAACCCCTCAAACAAGATTATCCCTCTCTCATTGCCCACTACACGGCCACACATGGTACCCTGCTATATGCCTTCTTTAAGTCTACAAATACAAATTACAGCTTTCTCTTTCTCCATTGAGTTCTTCTTCAGTTGTCTGGCTATTATTGCTTCTGTAGTCCTATTACCAGGAATTTTAATAATGTCAGCTTCCATTTTCAAATTCTCGATCACTCTTTCCACAATTTTTTATACCTTATATATCTGAGATTTTTGCTCGAGACCTTCTGATACCACAATTTTTTTCATTATTTTTTCAGATCGTTTGGGATGGAGTTTCATCTTGCTTAAGTATGGCTTAACTTACCTAAAAACCATCATCTGGCTTCCCCATGTATAACTGCGTAAAAGAATCACTATGGTGCCAGAAGCAACAGTTTTCGTTTACGATTGTTGTGGTTATTTTATCAATTCAGTTTGGGTTTAAATGCGTATAAACCTATGTTTTGCAAATTATCTACTTCCATCTTACTTTACTTAAAGCAAGGGAGACCCAGAGAGCATGTTTATTTTTAACTGATAAAAATTAATTTAGAGAGACACGTCATAGCTCTCGGTTATTGAGGTGAAGAGTTAGTTTGGGCAGTTGTAAAGACTGCTTGATTGTATCATTTATTCAGACAATGGCTAATACGCCGGCAGGAGATAATTCACTGTGAAGAGAAAATTAAAAATAAAAAACCAGCCTAAACCGTACAGCGGTGCAAATCAGAGTTATTGATATGGCAAGTAATGTGGAGAATTTGGCCAAATGAAAAAATATATATTTGTGTTCTTTCCCTTAACCGAAGAACAACATATGTTTCATCGACAGCTCAGTACTAGTGTTAGTGCGGCGGTGTAGAGCAAGATTTTACTGCTCATCTCGGAGATCTTGTTGGCCTCTGTTCACTGACAGATCAACCAAAAGGGAGTTATTTACATAGCGACTTTTGGTACAGTGCCAAAGACCTAAATATTGGAGAATTAACAGACTGAACAACCGATGAAAATCTTGTAATGATTGGTGCACACAGTGTCATGGTCCCGTTGTTTAATCAAACATCTTGGCGAACGCAAAAATAAACTTATTCTATTTCCTTGTATTTAACAGAAGAAAAATTTGCGTGGCTTACAAATTTATGAATTTTACTGTATTTTTCAATCATATTTTGATGTATTGAAAAATTGGCTAATTTACCTTGAAGAAGCTGCGAATGAAACTGATCAAACTTATGTTGAAAAACTTATAGATATGTGATATGCAAGCTGCGAAACAAGCTGGTTACTTCCTTGAAAACTAGTGTATGGTCTGTTTAGATGACCGATAATATTAACAAGAAGTGTTACTGTAGATTAAAAGTCTACATTTTCATACTGTGGAACTGCTCTCCTTTTTTCATTGACAAATATTTTGATTTTGTCTCAGCGTACTTCCTCTACTTAACAACATGACTTATGTGAAGTAAACAAGCTTCGATCTCTTTGAGTAACATCTTGAATTGGCTATGGCTTAGGGCTCACGATCTTATAATGTTTAAGATTAAAACAACAACTTCCGTGTGCAGTTTAAAATGCTACTAACTTCAGTTCTATAGGAGATAAAAGCAATCTGTAAAATGCAGTAGAGAGGCAATTTATTAAAGTTTTAACACGAGTAAAGAAATTTAATTATTCAATTTTTTTTTCTAAATAATCAAACCTACACTAAACGGAATAGCTGCAAACTCGTAATCTTAAGATTACAGTTGTTAAAACTTGAATAAATTGTCTCTCTATAGCATTTTACAGACTTTGTATCTCCTATAGAACGGAAGTTAGCACCTAACTAGTTGGGAATCAAACCCTAGATCTTTGCATGTGAACAGGAATTGCTACCCCCGCACCACAAGGACAACAAAAGCAATCCTCGGCTTTGTTATATTCCACACAAAGCCTATTTATCGTCCTTACTAAGCGCCGTGAACCTCCATTAGTGGCAATCACCTAGCGAGGTATTGTTTGTGTATGGAAGCCCGCGTGCTACATAGGCCGATACTATATATATATATATATATATATATATATATATATATATATATATATATATATATATATATATATATATATATATATATATATATATATATATAAGAACATAAGAACATAAGAAATTGGGATACTGCAGGAGGCCGACTGGCCCATACAGGGCAGATCCCTTTCACACCCATCCCAGCACTTTCATGTGCCTATCCAACTTCGTCTTGAAGCTCCCTAGCGTCCCCGATCCTACTATAGCACTCGGTAGCCTATTCCACATATCCACAACTCTATTACCAAACCAGTGCTTGCCTATATCCTTTCTGAATCGGAATTTATCTAATTTAAAGCCATTTGTTCTAGTTATTTCGTTATTACTGAGCTTCAGAACATCTTCCATTTTACCCTTGTTAATCCCACTCACCCACTTGTACACCTCTATCATATCTCCCCTAACTCTACGCCTCTCTAATGAATGCAAGCCTAAGCTTTTCAGTCTTTCTTCATATGTAAGGTTTCTAATATTATGGATCATTTTTGTCATTCTTCTTTGTACTCTCTCCAAAGAATCTATGTCCATTCTATAATAAGGACACCAGAACTGAACCGCATAATCCATGTGTGGCCTCACTAATGCTAGGTAAAGTTTCAAGATAACGTCAGCAGTTCTGTTACTCACAGACCTAGATATGAACCCTAGAATCCTGTTTGCCTTGTTGCGAACGCTAATACATTGTTTTCTAGGTTTCAAGTCGTTGCTAACAAATACACCTAGATCTTTTTCACAATACACCTAGATCTTTTTCACATACACCTAGATCTTATGTTCTTATGTTAACTTTCATGAACACTTTAGTGTCATCCCTTCTCCCATCAAAGAACAAACAATTGATTCCATTTTCTCTTATCCCCTTATCAAACTCCTCTTCTAGGTTACTGACAAGTTTCTCCTGAGCTCTCCTTACTTTGTTATGATCTATCACCAGGTGAACATCATCAGGTGTTATCAAACCACGGTCATCCCAGGCAGCCGTTGCTATCTCTGCAGTTTCTCTGAGACCAGTGTGGTGTCGCATGCTGGCCAGAGCTATGCTCGGGATATCTTTCCTATTTCGAATCTTATGCCTGGAAGGTTTGGGATCATTATTTTCTGGGTTAGGGACAAAGTCACCATTCTCCTGGTCAGCACTCGGATCTGCCATGGGGAAGTCATTAAACTCTGAATCAGCTTGACTCCAATCATCGGCCTTTTTTACCTCACCCTGGGCCTTCTCAAGTCTCTTTTCCTCGGCAACTCTTCTCCTCTTCTGTCTCTCTGTGGCAGCCTCCTGTCTCTTGGACTCCGGAATATCTTGGCTAGAAATCATGAGAGCCCCTATACTGCCAGTCTTCTCTCTCTGTGCTTTGACAAATGCCAGTTCGATCACAGGAATCTTCAGTTCACGCTTGCAAATACAGGAGATGTGGGCCTCGGATTTACGGTCACGATCGCATCCAAACTCAGGACAGAGAACAATTGGGCACTTGCAAGTAATTATGTCAAATAACTGGTCCAGTTGCTTGGCAAAGCTGTCCTTAACTGCAAGTTTTTCTCTCCCAAGAGAGATATCTCTTGCCTTTTCCCAACTGGCTAGTAGTCTCTCACTAATCTTCTTCTGACTTGTTATGACTGGAGGCTTGAACTGAGCATTAGCCAGAGTGTACTGTGCCAAGACAGCTTTGGTCATATCACTGGCAATGTCTTTGTTTGTGTAAGTTCTTTGGTTCTTTTCACTGATTTGCCTGATTAAAACACAGTATCTCAAAGCATCTCTCAATGTAGGCAACTCCGACTTCAGGAGCTCTCTCCCACACCCAAGATAGTGACTGAGATGGCTGGATTTTTGGTTCCTCGTCCTGACACAAGCAGCCATCGCAAATATTATCAACTTATAAATGCATCAGAATCTGAAACAGAAAAAAATATTGTTAGTTGGGTTGTTAAAGAATGAAGTCAGAAAGCAATGTTCACTATTTAAATGTAATGCACTAATGCAGCTGTACGTTAGATTTTCGATAAATTTCACGCTAAAATTTACCTAGCAAAAGGTTGCAAAATATTGAAACTGAAATTATTTTCTGTTTATATACACTAAAATCTACCAAAAAAGTGATGGGCCATTAGTTTTAGCTGATCTTCCCTCCTATGACACACCCTAACGACCATGATTATAACACTCACGACCATGATTATAACAACCACGACTATGATTATAACAACCACGACTATGATCATAACCACGACTATGATTATAACAACCACAACCATAATTATAATAACCACGACCATGATTATAACAACCACGACCATGATTATAACAACCACGACCATGATTATAACAACCACGACCATGATTATAACAATCACGACCATCTGGAAAACAATGTGGCTGTAGGCTGTCTGCTGGACAGCAATTGCGTGCTAGCCAACCAAGAGCGCTCTAACTTTCACGCCTCAGTAAACTGTACCACCTGACTCGTCACCGGGCACGAAGGGCCCCCGATCACTTGTCTTACCCTATGACCTGACTACGGACAGCTGCTGTGCTTAGAGATGGATGGTCAATTTTTTTTTTCTTTTTTTTTATTTTTTAAAGAAGATTAGTAAGGATCACTGTCTTTTGACCGGAACATTGTGGACCCCTGTTGTCCCATACGGACTTGATCTCACTCTCCTCTACTGTATATATTAGCTTTGTCAAGTATTTGTCCTAAATCTGTACTCACCCCTGAAGATGTGAATTACACGAAAGAGCTTGGGAACTTCGTGTTTTCTTGTTTCCTAATGGTTATCAGCATATATATATATATATATATATATATATATATATATATATATATTGTTACGAACCACGCCATCTATTGTCATGATCTACCTACCCAGCACCACGAGCAATGCCATCTAGGGACGAAACCCGAGTATGACTTGTCTTAGTTACCACTCCGGGGTTTCCCTTCTCCATATCCTGGTTGCTGTGTCACCTCCTCCAAGTCTTCCTCATCAGCTCTAATTCGATGAGAGTTCAGTTCACTCTGGGAAGTGACCACAGGATCACCTATCCTGGAAACCTACGGCACAGTGACCACCTACCGTCTTCTACAATACTCAGCCTTACTCGTCAGCCATCTCAGCTCCGCACTTAAGTATTTGTAATCTTGTATTGCCTCCCCCACCTCCAACTTGCTTCAAATTATTGTATGTTGTATAAATATGTATATACTGTTAATGTTTAGGTTAAGTATGGTTAAGGGTAAATTATAGAAAGCTGAATATTTTGTTAAGGAATTTATGGTACTTTATTATACACAACAAAAACTCGCATTCTTTGTCTACCCTTTTATAGTCCGATTGTCTTTGTTTTTTTTATTGTTGTTGCCTGTTGGGATCTGGGTAGACTTTTAACTATATTCTAAATCCCCAACTCGTAACAATATATATATATATATATATATATATATATATATATATATATATATATATATATATATATATATATATATTTATATATATATATATATAAAACAGTGTTGAGTGTTTTGATTATTAAATAGTTAAGTCCACCCTTACACGTTGTTAATAAAAACCCAAGTTTATCCCAAGTTGGTCACCTCTTCTGCCTATACTGCCGTTGGGTCTTGTTGGAGCTTTGTAAGCAGCTCTGCCTGATACAGGGCCCCACCTCAGATTTTTTGTTCAGGGTTTACTCTCATTGCCTTATACCTACCAAGGTTAATCCGCAAGGCAGCGGGGCAGTGCTTGATAGGTGCCAGGATACGTCCACATGCCAGTGGGTCTCTGCGCCATCCTTCTGGGGCCCACTGCTGCCCCGAGATCGTCTGCTGTTCTAGCCTGGGCCCACGAGGCACCCAGTTACCGGGTGTTGCAACGAGGAGGCACAGCAGGGGTTTTGATGGTGAAAAGGGTGTGTACTGGCAGGTGAGGACTTATGCAAGTTGCTTCCCTGTTCGCTACGATGGCAAGCCAGTGTCGGTAGTTGAGAACAATAATGCTGCCAAACTAGACGCATTACACCACCCTGTGTGCACACGCACTAGCAGCGAACTGTCTTCCGACTCTCACTTCAGTCCGAAGGGGAAATCTTCACCGTCTGTACCTCGATAGTGTGTTGGTTTGTTTGATTTTTTTTTAGTTTGGAAGTGGGTGAAGATATGGATTTAGATTGAAAAATTAATTAGTGCAGTACAAAATAAACCAGCTTTATATAATAAGTTACTGAAAGAGTATGTGGAAAGAAATGAGAAAACTAAATTGTGGTATGAAGTGAGTTAGGTGATGATCCCCAATTGGACCGATTGTACAGTAGGGGGCAATGAAATTTTGCTCAAAGCTGCACTCTTCAGGCATTGTTCCTTATACATATCTAAGACTCCATGCCAAATTTGAAGCTGATATGTCGAGGTTTAGTCTGCCGCATTTTCTAGTGAAATTTTTAAATTTACCTACAGTACTAGCCAAACAGCCGCTGTGGCGGTGCAATGTTCTGTTCAGTGTTTATCAACTTTTTTTCATATCTCTTATTTCATTTAAGTTGTCTTGTTGCAGATGAGTATGGTGCTATGTCTATATTGATTATCAGCCTTTTCTCATTTCATTTCTCAATGTTGTGTTACCGGACAAGACTCCCAACACTGGCTGCCGCTTGTGACCGATACTTGATTAGTGATTATGCTGGAGCTGCCATTGCTACTGCCACCTTAACTGACTATGGCATTATCACAAAGGATGACAAGAGTCAGGTTATTGGACCACATAAGCTGCGGGATGCGAGACAAAAATACCGATTTAAGAGGCAAGAAATTGAGATGGCTAGTTTAGATAATTTGACGTCACTCTATTTTGATGGTAAGAAGACCGCCACTCGTGTGATGATAAAGAATGAGAAGACCGAGAAATGGAGTTCGAGGATGATGATGAAAGATCATTATGTCATCATGGTTGAGCCTGGCAATGAATATCTCACACATGTGACTCCCAAGACTGGACACGGAAAGCAGATTGCCAAAACTATTCATGAGTTTCTGGTGGAGAAAAATCTAACCCAGCAGCCCATTGTGTGTGTTGGTTGTGATGGAACCAATGTAAATGTAGGATCAGAAAATGGAGTCATTCATCATCTTGAAATGTTACTTGGTCACCCGCTCCATTATTTCATATGTCAGCTTCACGGAAATGAGCTGCCTTTCCGCGCAGTTTTTTATCACTATGATGGTAAACCAAGTGGTCCTGAGCATTGGCGTGATCCCATTGGAAAGCAGATCAAGGAGTCTTTGTCTGAGCTTCCAGTTGTCGCCTTCCAGCCAGTCAGTTTCCCTGATTTCCCTGTGTTTAATGATGAAGTGGAGAAAGATCTGTCCTGGGATCAGAAATACCTGTATAGGATTTGTAAAGGAGTTATCACAGGTGTTGTTGAAGATGACTTGGCTGCTATTGAGCCAGGTCCTCCCTGTGTGTCAAGGTGGAACACCTTATGGAGTAGAATCCTCAGGCTGTATGTAGCAACATCAAGACCCAGCCATGAGTTGAAAAGAATTGTCATTACAATAATAAAGTTCAGTGCTCCAATGTGGTTTTACATCAAGATACACCCTTACGTAACACACGGCTCAAGGAACGTATTCCAGTCCCTGCTATATATGAAACACCTGAATAGTGAGGAGGAGACGATAGTGAAGAAGGCTGTCCAGAGAAATGCATACTTCGCCCACACAGATCAACTTCTTCTTGGTATGTGTGCAGATGAGGACATGACTGTTAGAGAAAAGGCTGTCTCAATGATAAGAAAAATTAGAGAGGAGAATCAGCAAAAGGAAGAATGCACTGGCAGATCTGAAGAGGAGGAGGAAGATTCTGATGCTGCTGTTGACGAGAATTTGTTAAACTATACTGATGAGGAGGGTAAAGATGGAGATGGGAATGAGGATGTGCCTCCTGTAGTCAACATGAGAAAGGTGGTGACTCCGAAACTAAAATGGCAAGCAAAAAACTATCATTCCATGATTAACTGGAGGAATGAACTCAAGACTGAGCTTCCTTACATTGCTTCTCTGTCAAATCTACAGGTTAATGACATTCTTGAGACACCATTAGTGGTGCCCAAGTGGCCAAACAGCACTCAGGCGGTCGAGAGAGGCATAAAAGTGATGACTGAAGCTTGCACTGAAGTGGTGGGATACGAATCGAGAGATGGATATATTAGGCAAAGATTATTGTCTAGGAAAATGATGCCAAGGTTCCGCACAAAAAAGAATTTCAATATGAACTTGTAATGATTTTCTATGCGGTGTACCTGTAAAATAACATGTGAATTAAATCGATGTCACCCATGTAAAATTTATCTTTATCCTGGAAAACATTAAATGACACCTAATTTTTGGTATACACTAAAAGTTGACAAAAGTCGTTCGCGATGCGGCAGGGTAAGTATGCATGAAATGGCATGAAATTTTGCACAGGTGTTTATTACAGCCATACAAACGATGCCTGAAAAGTGCAGCCTGCAACTCAAATAAAAGTGTTTTTTCCCTGCCCCCAATTGTACAGTATACCTCAAGAAAGAACGACGAAATGTAAGTAAAATTCTCCTTGTATTGATACTTTAATTTCAATAATAATATAAAATAATTATATGTATTATGAACAAAGACACAGATTAAAACATAGACTTTTGATATTGATACTTTACTTTTATTTAATTATATAATATAATTATATGTGAATTACAAGTGCGCGAGAATTCAAGTCGGCCAACAGTTTCGTCTGTTGGTGCGTGCGAAAAAACCGAATTGGAAGATAAACAACCGACCAACTAAAAATTGCATGTGGGCGGGAGGCATTCTTAGTCTGCCATTGGTCAACACTTTTGTCTCTTGCTGTTTTTCTGTGTATGTGGTAGGTTCAAAGATCGAAAAACGACCACAACTCTTTGTAGTTCTTTTAAAAATTGCCAAAAAGCTAAGTTTCGTTATAGGTTAGGTTAGGATAGGTTAGGTTACATTTGGTAAACTCAAGATGAAAAATTCCCCTTCTGGTTATTTTTAAAACGTCCACAACACGTTGTGGTAGATTTTCGATCTTTGAGCCTTACATATATTGTATATGCATGAACTTTGATTATCCCTTTATACTTGCCAATATGTTATGAGTCACGAAACGTTGAGTTGCTCTATCCAAAAGAACAATTGCTCTACCGATATGAACCTTATGATCTTGTTTACTAAACTACCATGAACTGCGGCTAACTCTAGGCAATTTACCTGACCAGTAGAAAATAATTGTTCGACAAGTTGAGATCATCAATTAGAAACTGATAAATGCATAAATAGCAGTCATATTTAGGGGAATATTTATGAGAGATCTCATTTCTATATATTTTCCTGGAATTTTTTTAACCATTTAAACATATCTTAGCTTAAGCAATTTTCCACAATCCTATTTTTGTGATTGTATTATGTTGTTAACAAAAGGAAACTGTAAAAGCAGGTGTCATTGATTGTTAAATCGGCTTCATCCCAGAAAAGTGAATTTTAAGCTTATTACAATTGTAAAAAAAAAATAACTAATGTTATAGATCTCCATTATTATGAACCGTTTTCACTAACTTATGCTTAAAGTAGCATTCCTCTATAAATTCATAATTACCTCAATAAATTCCTTGCAATACAGTGACACACCACACTAACAGAATGAAAGACCTTCTTATAACCGAAGTCTGTTAAGTACAGTTATTCACATTTATTGCACACACACACACACACACACACACACTATTATTACTACTACTACTACTACTTTCTTTTTTTTTAACGTGGCCTCCAGCCTCCCCCAATAGCCATACCTTCGCCACCATTTTATTACCTTAAAATTAACTATTCTAATACATAAGTAGCTACCCTCATTGTGTTGAGTTAGTTGAGCCCCAGATCTATGAGGCATTCAGTAACTGTTGCCTCAAAGTCGATATCTACTGTACGACTGTTGTCGGCTTTGGAGCCGATGTTCTCGCTCCCCTGAGGAAAAGCAATGCAGACCTAAGCAGAGAGCAGGAAACTCGACATCTCAACCAGGCTGTAACATAACTTCTTGGTCCCTTCCCGCCAGAGTTTGTGAACACCAGAGGAGTGAAGCTGCCTTGATCAACGTTCTGAATTCGCTCCCCATATACCCTAATCTGGTCGTTCTCGTTCCTCCTGTGTGCAGCATCAAGAGCTAGGTTGCCGTGACATGCGACCATGGGATAAAAAATCCTTATGTCATAAAAGGCTCCTTGTCCCCTCGTCCATAATCCACGACCACTGACGTCGACACGGGCTATGTTGGATTTGTTTGAAGTCCTATGCTGAAAATTCTCACCTTCCAGTGGAAGTAGGGAGGTTCCACCATGACGTCGTGGTAGATTTCCCACAGTAGATTTGCTGTTAGATCCCTTACTTCGCATGCCTCACGCATACGAAGCCCCTTTTCTTGCACACCATGGCGTAATCGACGTCATAGGACGAGCCACACACGCATTGGGAGGGCAAACCTTCTAATGGCCTACCATACCTAAGAGCATTGGCATCTGTAAATTCTTGTTTATTGAGACTCAAACCATTTGCCCTTATCGGTAACGTAGTTAACCAGTTCCAGGCGCCCACCTCCTGCGCTACAGCTATTTTTTTTCTTCAAATTCTCTGGTACTTGCAGCATCAGTTACTGCAACTTATCACTTTGGCTGTGCTGTCGTTCTGTCGTAATGGACCTTCGAATCTTGTTTACTTCACTGGTATCCACCTCCCCTGTTGCGTTCTAAGCTCTTATGTTGTTAGTGAGGGCTGCCATGAGCTTTACTGAGTTTTGATGTTCGGTGGCAGCAATCTCCTCTGGATTGTTCAATCCCATTCCTCCCAGTCTCGGTGGTAGTGCAAGGAGTGATCCTTCTGCTGGGGTTAAGTGAAGGTGTTTCTCTAATTTGGGAATGAAATTGACGCTGATGGCTTCTTCCAGGGGATGGAGGAGGGGTCAGATATCAGGGATAGTGCGCATCAGGTAGTTCCAGCGATGCTTGACTCCATTGGTGAATGCCGCAAAAGCCATATGTGGCTCTGTGTTAGCAATCTCAGAGAGAGCTTGGATTTCCTTAACCCACTCAATCACCTTTCCCGTTACTTACTCGGTCTTGAAGTCCGTCGTGCCGATTACTGCACCTAGGTGTCTTTGGCCATCCTTTGTTATTTTGACCTCACTTCCACCGAACACCTCCATTGCCAATTTATAATGTTCTGGCTTTACAATGAGGAAGGACTACTACTGCTACTATTACTACTACTTTCCTATCACTCGAAATCGAGTATGACGATTATCCAGCTATGATACATTGATATGAAATTGGCAGGGTCGTTCACAGATGTTGCACATGTGGGGGACTACATCTAGTGCGGAAGGGGTGGCGGCAGCGTTTTTCCGGCGTTGGCGCTTATCTGCCACGGTATGCACTCAGGCTAACTCAAAAGTATTGACACCTTCTTTTGAGGTGCTCTTCTAAGCGTTACGGTGTGGAGTAATCGTCTCCTAGGTAAGGGGGTCGATTTGTCACTTTTTCAGGTTTATCTTAAGACTATCCTTATACCTTTTCAGTTACCCGCCAGCGTTATGTTTATTATTCATTAGGTAACTGTAAATTAGCTGCTTTGGCGGTCTATTGTTGTCCATGCGGGTAACATGGCCAGTCCAGCGTAGTTGTTCATAGATAATGGTAGCTTCAATGTTCTACAGTTAGTCTCAGCGAGAATACCGGCATTTGTTCTCTGGTCTTCCCAGCGAACTCGGAGGATGGAACGTAGACTACGTAGGTGAAAGTTTTCAAGTACCTTGAGGTGCCTCCAGTATGTGACCCATGTCCCTCTGCCATATAGCAGGGTGGGGAGGACTACTGCTCGATATACGTGTAACTTTGTAGATAATTTCACCTCCCTACAGCTGAAGTCACGGGTATGCAGTCTGCCAAAGACTTGAGATGCACATCTGAGTCTTCCATACATTCACCTCTAGGCCGGGGTGTGTATACTCATCTGGGTAGGTGTTCAGGATCTCCTGTAGGTCGCGTTCAATGTATAGAACCAACCCACACTCACAGACACATACAGGTGTGTCCGTGTGTGTGTGTGTGTTTGGCTATGTCTCCAGTAATTACAGTACCTCTTATGTGCTTGTTGTTCTCCTCAGAGAGCAACAAATACATTTGTATTACTGTAATTCTACTTTTATTTCGTGTTATTGTTTAGTGAGTGTTGATGAAACGAAGTTGGGCAACATTACCGGTCTGCATGATATTAATTTCCAAATATTATATTTACTGAGCAGCTTGAGTCATAAGATAAAATTCATTGCTATCAGACAAATACCAACCGTAAAAATATGTGATGTAATGACTACCTAAGGCTACAGCACGATAATTATATCTAAAATATAAACAAAGGTTCATAAAACTGTGCTACTATCATTCTTATTGACACCATGTAATTTTTCAGGGTCAATATCATAATTGTTAGATTAGTAAAATAACCGAAAGACCTAACACTTGCCATTCATATAATGCACAGTCATGGGAATTCTAAAATGCGTTTCAAAGTCCGTTGATGTTATTCACCCAAAACATCTGTATTCACGCCATTACTCTTTGTATATAACTTCTATCTAATCTTCGCTATGTTCACTGTGCCATATTTCTTATAATTATGAGAGGAAATACTGTATAGGAACAAATAATAGACATTCATGATGAGCTGTTGACAATTTCATTCTCAATGTACAGTACCCTTCTCAAGAAACTCTGAAACAGTTCTGGAGCATTTTCAAGCTTTTAATGTGATCAACTAGGGTAAGAGAGAGAGAGAGATAGATAGATAGATAGATAGATAGAGAGAGAGAGAGAGAGAGAGAGAGAGAGAGAGAGAGAGAATATTCACTTAATTAGAGTAATTCACAATGTAACACCAGCACTTCACCGTTGAGACAGGTGGCCGGGCGGTGAGACATGAGATGCATACTTCAAATGTTTGGACTTTGTTTTGGGATTTCCTCTTGGTTTACGAGAGTTCAACTGCTCACCTGGCGTTACCTGAATTTTGTCTCAGGGTTCTTTTTCTCCCTCTCAGAATCCAGGTAATGTACTTACCTTTGCTTGTTCTTAGTAATTAACCTTTAGCTCTCCATAATGGAATGACCTAAAGTACCGAGTACGAATTTACGAATAGAAGTTTGTAGTCATTAAAATATCGTCAAAGAGAATTGGAAAATAACTTAAATTGCCCATCATACGCCAACGGCCTCACATCTATGAGTAATCTGCATATAGATTATGTTCCAAATCAGGCACTTCTGTCCCCACCTTTACTTCTTGTTATAAACGAGCCATTAGCAGCACTATTCTAAGCTTGTTACAGTGTTGTCAACACAAGGTGGTGATGAACGCAAAAGTCAGGAAATTAGCATAAAACACACACACACACACGCACACACACACACACACACATATATATATGTGTGTATATATATATATATATATATATATATATATATATATATATATATATATATATATATAAATGTATATATATGCAAGTAAATCACTGTAGTTGCGCGTGGTCCAGGTATATGCTGATAACCACAAGGAAAGAAGAAAACACGAAGTTCCTAAGCGCTTTCGTGTAATTCACATCTTCAAAGGTGAGTACAGACTAAGATGAAGTACAAAACAAGGTGTATATATACAGAGGAGGGTGAGATCAGGTCCACAATGGTCAGGTATTAGGTAATGACCCTACTAATCTTTAAAAAGCACCCCAACGGTCGGTAATCAGGTCACGCTGTCACGTGTTTGTTCACAGTGAGACAAATATTACTAATGATCCAAGAACATTTCTGCCTCCCACCCCTCCACCTACCTCCTTCTCCACAGGGTTTTGTGCATTCACAATGTGGGCGAACGTGTAGTCATAGCAGGTCTTTTGGTTAATTGCATTTTAATGTTTGGAAACAACTATGTTTGTTATCAGTGTTTTAAGCAGATCAGAAACAAAAACGGTTCCATTTTGTTTGATGACTAAGGATCATTTTGAGGGCATAAAAGGTCACAGTCCCAAATCCATTCTGGGTGTTAAGTGATAAAACTGTCTTTACAGAACATCTGAAAATTGTTGTCTATATGTGAAATACACTAAAGCACAATTAATATAATATTAGAACTTC
The DNA here is from genome assembly GCA_958450375.1 of Homarus gammarus. NCBI lineage: Eukaryota > Metazoa > Arthropoda > Malacostraca > Decapoda > Nephropidae > Homarus > Homarus gammarus. Next base: position 450,753 of record CAUDMG010003052.1, on the reverse strand, counting down.
AGGTATCATAAAGGATGCAAAAAAATATTATTTATAAGTATTAATAGCTGTGAAAATTATGCATATAATACTCCTTTAAGTTTTAAAAAATTATATTTCTTGCAAGTTAAGGTCATACTGGTGGAGTGAATAATAAGTATTCTGTTGGCGGCACAGCGAAGAGTGGTGGTGGTGGTGGTGGGGGGGGGGGCCGGTGGGAGTGGTCATATACAAACAGAGAAACTCTTATAATCTTGGGACATTCTTTAATACAAACTGATTCAACTTCTGTCCAGAAACAGCGTCTTGATGAAGCAGACTTCACTCTATGCTTTAAATGTCAAAATCGTGGTGAAATATCAGTGTAAAAGCTAAGACTGATTCAGAGGGAGTTACGAAATCTTTTCGTTGATGATATGGCTGTAGATCAGGAATTATCACCATTGTCTTTGATCAGTATCATGCTGAACATCTCTGCAATAGATAACAAGAAACCTTTGCTACGGTAAGACTATTGGCGTCCGTAGTTATAAAGTGAGACTTAACACAAAGAAAGATTCCTGTGTGAAAGTTTTTTAGAAGCACCGAGGCCAAAGATAAGTAGACAGTTTGTTTGGCAAGAGATGCAGTGACTCATTACAAATCAGGAGACAAAAGTTTTGTTGTATTTACAAAGATTGAAGCTGAGTCACATCATACAGCTGAGGATCAGTTGTTTGACGACCTTGAGGATGCTGACACACTTCTGATTCCCCAATAGTTCATGCCTCCCGACAAGACAAGGCGGATCACATCATTTCACATGACACCGAGTGTTTGTTCTGGCCGTAAGTAGGACTAAGGGATAAAAACGTGCTGTTTCTCTCACAATCGTTCATGATACCATTGTGCGAGATGCATCATAAGGCTTACCAGGATTTCCCACCTGTACAGTTTACACCACCGGAAGGTGTGCAGGTAAGGGAGAACCAGCATACTAGAATACTTTACTCAAAGTGAGACAAAGTGGATGATATTCATAGATAAAGATGACTCGGGTGATGCTGACACCATAAATTAGCAATGGTTATCTTATTTTCTTTACAAATATTAATTAATCTCTGTCATCTTTCTTTTTCATTACATACCTCACGTTGTCCTACTTCGGGTAAGAGTTCCCGATTAAAACTAGCCAGACATTAAAGTGCGGCTGACGTGTTGGTATTACATTTGACGATTTCTGGTTACACCTGTTGAACTGCTGAGCTATTTCGTGAAATAAGGCAGAATAAGGGCTCAAAAATTAATCTTATATCCAAATCGTGTGATTGATACATGAAACAGAACTTTGTCTAAGGCCTGACACTGAACTTTTAAGTCTCGGTTCACGTTTGTTATTGCTAAAATGATATTACTGTGCTTCAGCAAATAAGGTCTTCAAGCGCCATTCCAACAACACTTAAAATATTATGAAAGATAGAACTCTTTGTTGTGGTTCCCTGAACAATACGACACAATTCAGTTTCTCTTAAAAAATCTTTAAGTACCTGATGAGGTGACTATCAGTGATGTGTTCAGCATTCTGTGTTGCTACTCTGATCATGACCTGGTAAAACTAGGAACCTACTGCCATGTAAGACGGTGGTCGAAAGTATCAGATGACTTAAAGATGCATCAAAATCCACTACAGTGAACTACAGCAAATGCATATGCATAGAAGCTCGCCGATTACTGCGATTTTTGTCATTGATCTTACACATGTCTTGGGGCTTTACTTACATAATATAATGCAGCAGAAAATTTCAGCCACCTCCATGACCTATTGAAATACTTAATAGCTGTTGGTGGTATTTATAAATATATTATGCAAGGCCCGGAAGGTGACCTTGTCGTGTCTCCTATTTACGAAGACATTAAGAGATGGTCAAAAATTGCCAACAAAGTATTCGAGAGTTTTAGCCAGAATGAATTACGCTTCGGAAGACTTTAAAATCCTGCCATAATGGGATGAAAGAAATTACTTTCATCCCTGGTGGGCATAAATTCCTGTTTAGTATTCAGATGGCTACATGCGAGCTCGTGATACCTTGAGACATTAGTACGAAAATACATGGCAAATAATGTGTATAGAGAAATGAATGACATTATAATAATATACTGTGAATAAGTGCATTGATTCAGCTGAGTAAAGTTTCAAGTTGATATCCAACTCAACCAATTAAATCACATAAGATGATGCATAACTATGGTAAGTTCAAGAACCAGCAGAAGATTATTGCATAAAGTTGTTCCATACCCAAGTTTTCTCTCTTGTTTATGTGTTATGCGTTCCTGAATAAAACAAGTACAGTATAACGCTGAGAAGTCATAATTATGAACAAAATCAAAATCCTACGAAAACTATATAAGTAAATAAATACAGATAAAAGTTAAACGATAACCATGTTTGTATGTATATTATGTATGCTGGATTATATATCATGTATGTATACTATGTATGTGCTCCATTTATGTATTATTTATTCAGCCTAGCTAGCAGCGTGTGGCAATGTTATTACCATATCCCACACGCTTAATTAATGTGCCTGGCGACGTATGGAAGCTGCTAATGTATCACTTGCCATACGTCGCCTATAGCAGTTGACCGGGAGCCTAGTCAAGAGAGAGTGCTGCTCTCCTTTGTGTACATACTCTTATCCAGTAAACCGAACCTACAAAACTATACAGGTGTTTGTGTTCTCTCCTGTATATAGAACTTATTATTCAGAACCTAACATGGCGCAGTGCGTAGTCTTACTGGATAATTACGAGTGATAGTGCAAAGTTTGTAGAAAGCCGGCTAGGGTCCCCTCCCGTCTTGGGTCAAGCCTTGGGTCAACTCCCGCGCCATCTCTCCTTGAAGAATTTCAGCAACTTTGAGCAGTGTCAGTGACAGTGATTTTCTGTGAAGTGTTTAGTGCATTGTGTGTTCGTGCCACTCATGTGTGACCTTGTTCTAAAGGATTCCCAAGGTATACGGCACGTTCTGGGCATTTGTAAGGAGTAAAGTTCAGTGCACCCGTCTCTGACCGCGTCCTGAGGGTAACTAGACTGACTGGGAGTCGCCGCGCCTCTCCCTCCACCCCCCTCACAGCGCCGCCTCCCCCCCCCCCCCCTCACAGCTGGGGCGAGACGCTCCCCCGCCCAGGACACACACTCACTCCCACACGACACTCGCTGACCGCGCGGCTTCCTTATATATATTTTATATATATAACCTACTTATCTGTGTATTTAATTAATTTTTTGTCTGAAATCTTGTTGATACGACGGGCTGACCGGTCAACACTGATTAAGACATAGTACACAGAGGAAGTAGTTATGTCTCACGCCTTACGTAGCCGTGGACCCAGCGTCTGGATGACCCAGGTGGGTGATAGCCCCGCAGAGACGGATGACCAGACCGGCCACGACGCTTCAGCCCCCACATCGCGCAGTCCCTCACCTCAATATTCAGCGTTGTCTCCAGAGATAATTGCTTTACTGAAGTTTATGAGAGATGAGAAACGCGAGGATGAAGCCCACAGACGTTTGGCGGATGAGCACAGAAGGCAAGCAGAGGCAGAACGAGACAACCAACGGAGATTGGAAGACAGTGAACGGTTTGAAGCCTTGATATCTCGCCTCACTGTTAACCAAGCCCCTGGCTCTAACACTGCCTCGGTACTGACTGGTTCAGATACCTCATCCATGCTTCCTTCACGCCCCCCAGCCCCACCTAAAGCAGCAGCTCAAACGCCGCCCATCTTGAAGCCTGATGAGACTTTCCAGACTTTTCGTGAATGGCGGCGACGGTGGACTGACTACTCTACAATGGTGGATCTCCAGAGTTTGTCACAGCCTAAACAACTCATCCAGCTGCGCATGTGCCTGTCCTTGGAAATTCAGCGTGTCTTGGAACATACGTTGCAGGTACCCCCAACCTCTTTGCTGTCTGTAGAGGAGGTACTGGACGTTCTACAACGGCACATCAAAGGACAGCAGAATGAAGCTCTGCGCAGGAGGGAATTGTTTAGCTGCAGACAGATGGAGGGTGAGTCTTTTGATGCCTTTTACGTGCGTCTTAAGAGAGCCTCGGAAGAGGTAGATATATGTCCAGGCCACCACCAGCAGTGCGAGGAGACCCAGTTGAAGCAGGTGATCCTGATGGGTGTTAAGGACGAGGAACTTGTCCAACGCCTCACCTCCCTCGACTCTTCCTCTTCTCTTAAGGATGTGTTGACGATATGTCGCTCCTATGAGGCTGCCAGGTGTGCCACCTCTGCCATCCGTGCTCCCCCTACAGCTGTACGCGCTGTGTCCCGGTACAAGAAGGACAAGAAGTCCGTTCCTACGCCTTCGCCCACCACGTCCACGCCCGGTTTATTTTGCAACAACTGTGGTAAGCAGCACGGAACACAGGTGTGTCCAGCTGCTCAGTCTACCTGCAACAGTTGTGACCGTAAGGGCCACTGGTCACTCACAGTACGGTGCCCAGCCAAACGCGTCCAGTGCAATGTGTGTGGTCGTCTGGGCCACTATGACAAGTGTTGCCCTTCCAACATACCCAAGGGACCGCGTCGGCGGAAGCTTCAGCCCCCCTCCACCAGAGAGGGCCGCCCACAGTCTTCCAATCAGAGGTACGACGACTCTTGACAACGCTCGAGCCACATTAGGAATGTGTGCTCCCCCCAGCGTCCCAGGACCAAAGTCCCCCAGTACATCAGCGTCATCGTGACCTACGGCGGTGTGTCATCCCGCCTTCAGATGTTGCCCGACACCGGCGCTGATGCTACAGTCATCGGTCCCCAGCATTTGCAATGCTTGGGGCTCTCTCCAAGTGATCTAGGACCGCCCCCCAAGGATCTCCGCTTTATGGCAGATGGTTCACAGATGACCCCGGCCCTGGGTTCACTCCAAGCACAAGTCACCTTTGGCAACAGGTCGTGTCAAGCCTGCATTGATGTGCATAATGGCGTCCCGACTCCTTTGCTGTCCTACAGACATTGCCAAGAGTTGGCCATCATCCCCCAGGACTTCCCAACACCGATTCTCGAGGTAAAACACGCCAACAGGGTGCACGAAGGGAGCAGCAACTACCCTGCTGCCGCCCTGCCCCTACCTCTGGCCAGTGACACCTCTCCTTCGGTAGTTGTCCCTGCTGCTTCAAGTCTCCACGCCTTGGCTCGCCTCCACGACAGTCACTGTGGAGCCGAGGCCACCAAACGGCGTGCAAGACAGACTGTGTTCCGGCCTGGCATCGACCCCGACATCTCCAATGCTGTCCAGGTGTGTAAGCCCCGCCGCGTATTACAACCCAGCCAGCAGCAGGAATCCTTTATGAGTGACGACAACCCCACCCGCCCCTTTGAGTCTGTGTCGGCCGACTTTTTCTGTGTGTCAGGAAAGTCCTTCCTCGTTATCGTCGACCGTCTCTCTGGTTGGCCGGTTGTCATCAAGTGCGGTAATGACACGACGTCTGCCGCCACCATCAGCAAGTTCCGCCACTACTTCCGTGACGTGGGCGTTCCTGTACGCCTGCGAACCGACGGAGGGCCTCAGTTCACAAGCCGGGACTTTGCTGCGTTCCTTGACCGATGGGGAGTCCGGCATGTGTTGTCATCGCCCCATTACCCGCAGTCCAACGGCCACGCTGAGGCTGCTGTCAAATCCCTGAAGCACCTCATCCTTAAGGTGGCCCCTTCTGGGAACATTGACTGCGAGGCCTTCGACAGGGGTCTTCTTGAACTCCGCAACACACCTAACTACACCGGACG